>JACTOM010000625.1:899462-911275 GCA_015832385.1 Elymnias hypermnestra | reverse complement strand
TAACTATTTTGGATTAATTTATCATTAGGTATTTGGCATCGTTTACCGTGATGAACATAACAAATTGTAGGTACTTTATAGGTTATTTGGCAATGTTCATCACAATAAACATAAGCTTTTGGCGGGTCATAAAACTTGAGGATTCACATAAAGGCACATAATTCACACACCAAAATATAACAAATAGTCTAGATAAGTTAGTGAAAGCATTAAAATACTTGAAATAATAGAAAATCAAGTGAAATCTTTATATTTACCTTGCGGAACATAGACGACCTGCGAAACGCCGACATTTTGCTTTGACAATGACAAGTAAAACTGTTGCCAGGTGCGTAGACTATTTTTTTACTATTAAAAAATATTATATACGGTATGATAATATTACAAAAAATACGAATTTGGTGTAAAAATATAACGAAATCATTTTTTTTTCTCATATGTTTCTCACAGTGAACACAATCAAATTAAGGGCTAAAACCCTTCATTTTATGAGAAGGTTGTGGGTTGATAGGTTACTGACATATACATAAGAAACTTAGATATAAACCTAAACATCTCTGTTATTGAAGTAATCCTTAACATTAATAAATTTGCACGAATAAGTGACAATGTAAATGTGACACTGTCAGCTGATGCGAGCCATTGTAACTTTTTTAAATTTGCACGAACGCGTGACAATATAAATATTAGATTGCCAGCTTAAGCGAGCCCTGGTCGCCGCCATATTGGCTTTGGCTGCTCTGTGTATTGATACATGCACGAAAAAATAGGAAGCGATGAAAAACAAAGTCTATTTGACATTAAAGGCTATAAAATCACATTTCGATAAAGAATTTTCGATTGATTGTTTGATTTCCCTATGCGCCAGTTAATCAGGTTTAGTAGATGGGAACAGGTCCGTGTGTATATCAGTTGCGGGTCCGCAATCTCGGGAACTTGACACCGACACCCCGTGTGCGAGTGTACGCATATCATATCACAGATTATGGCGGATTTATGTCGAGATGGATGACGTGTTAACTCATTATTTAATCGGCTACATTTTTTACGTTATCATATTAAGTTTCAAGCTTTTAGACGGTTCTTTAAACGCAATAATGGTGTGTAATGTTTTCAAAATTAGGAGCCCTTTTTTGACAACTATTCTATGCTTTACTGGTTCGCTATACTGAAGGAAATAAAAGAAAACTCGGAAACACGGAATGATTCCCTCGCCAAAATGTCGTGTCACTGGCAAACGTTCGCTACGCAATGAGTATGCGTTTCGCGGGATTTATTTATTTATCTTACAAAATTCACAGCATTCTTTAAACTAACATCTAATCTAATTAAATTAACTTAAGGTCAATTAAGGATTTTACATTTGTTTATTGTACTAATAAGCGCCAGAGAGATTGCGCGTGGGTGTGAGTCTGTCTATGAATGTGTGTGTGTGTCTGTGTGAGTGTGTGTGTCTGCATGCGGCTATTTCTTTGAATACGGCAAATTATGGAATTATTTTCATAATTTGTTTGACAATGTGAAGTAAAAAAGAGGGACGTTTGGCGCGATCTAAGTTACACTTATAACTTATTTTTTTTTCTTTGAAGTGGACTGAAATGGAAGGAAATGTAGTGAATTGAAATGGAAGGCCTCACACTTGTCTTATAACATTTAAGATAAATTTTAATAAAATTAAATTATATTGTAATAAATGCAGTCGTTTCGAAGATTATTTCAGTCATAAAAAATGTAACTAAATTCTCTTTTATACTATTTTATCTCTCTGTATTGTATAGATACGTAGATTTCTGAGATAACAAACCGATCTCCCTAGGCAAGATGACATTCTAATTACGATAACGCTACGTCGAACGACTAGAATACTATCATCAAGTGACATATCTATTTGATAAGTCATTCTTATATATTTTTAAGAGTAAGTAGCAGCCCATTAAGGTCCCACTGCTGGGCACAGGCCTCCTTACTCATATGAGAGATGGCTTTAAGAGCATAGACTCACTACGCTTTGCGGATTGGCAGGCAGGTAAACAAGTGCACTCTCTATTCCTTCACTCTCATAGTCCGTCGTGACGGCAATTCGACACGACCAGAAAGAGATCAGGCGCAGGATTGACGGCTTAACACGCTCTCCGAGGCACGGGGGTGGATCACACCACTAGAGCAATGAATCAGTTTTTTTAAGTGTATCCCATATTTTTTTCGCATTAGCGTACTTAGAATGTCATCTTTTCTACAGGCCCAGGAGATAACATTGTCGCGTGGATCGCTGCTTCAAAAATGTCCCATTAATCTGTTATTTAAAGAATGGTACGTAACCGACGACCATAACCCACAGTCATTACTTGAGCCACTCAAACATTACAACATTACATTGTTTCTCAACGTTCTGCGGTTGACAAAGCTTTTAAAGTTTCAAATTAACGGAACATTGGCAGTATTTTCCGAATGTAACAAGACTTGAGTATCCGTTATTATAAAATCTAAATACAGGGCGAATCTTTCAAGTCGGTTTGGATGGTTGACCCTAAAACTATATAAAATAATACAATTATATCTCCTAGCTCAAAATGTATGTATTACAAAAGATCTTACAATTTATGTACCCCCAGTTTATATGTAATGGATATGTATAATCTCAGGTCCGATTTGAAAGCTTTGATCGACGGCGACCTCTCGTTAGGGAGCATTGTAGGCGCGATGCTCTCCAGTGAGAGATGGTGGTCGGAAGTGGCTTTCTTCTGCGAGAGAGAGCAGTGGATGTTCCCACTCATCGCCGAAGGAGGCGGAATATAAGGCGACACATATTTGCGCATCTCCTCCCGTCTCCGTTATCTGTCTCCGTGAATCCTCCGTCGGACTCCGGGGCAGAATGCGAAAGCTGAACACCGGGTACATCACTAATGGATGAAGAGAATTTCGCTGGGTTTTAGTGGGTATTGTGAGACCTTCCATCGCCGAGTCCCACACCCCTGACTGGTCGTCGGTCAGGGTTAGTGCGTAAATAGCATTTCCCAGCGACAAAAAAAGGTCCGATTTGAAAATCTTTTTCAGTGTTAGATAGCCCATTTATCGAGGAAGACTATAGGCTATATATCATCACGCTCTGATAATAAGGAACGAGGCATCAACGAAGAATGTTTCAAAATCTGGGTTGATTAGTGTTTGTGAAAGCTTATTATTAAAGTTTCCTAAAAATCATTTATGACGGCATTGTTCATCTTTAAAAGTTCTATAAACTATAGCCTTTTTTATGTTAATCAAATTTGTGCCCTTTCTGTCCCTCTTATGAGATGTAGGCCGAGTTATGCAGATTAGTTAGTCTTTTTTATAATAAGTAATAGAATAACATTAAAAAAAATCTATATTACTGATGGAATTACTTTAGAAATGTTGTTAAAAACTCTTCCACATACTTTAAGGGTTATTACACGTATTATTAACTCATCAATTGAGACATCTGTTTTTCCGGATACCTGGAAGATTGCTGTTCGTCCGATACCAAAAATACCGAACCCAACATCAGTAAAAGATTTGCGTCCTATCAGCATATTACCGTGTGCATCCAACATTTTGGAAGAAGTAATATACTCCCAGATCTTTCAATATTTGGAGGCGAGTAATATTCTTCCGGATCACCAATCAGGGTACAGAACTAATCGTAGCACAACAACTGCCTTACTGGACGTGACAGACAACATACTTACTGCTCAAGACAATGGAATGTGTATCATGCTTGTCTTACTATACTTTTCTCGTGCATTTGACTGTATTAACCTAGCACTACTTCTTTCAAAGCTCTCTTATTAGGGATTTGAAGTATCAGCAGTCAGATGGTTCAAAAGTTACCTCGAAGAGAGAATGCAGTTCGTTGAGATAGCTCAGGAAGGTGGTAAGAGATATACCTCTTCAAAAACTCGCGTTTCCAGAGGCGTACCACAAGGATCGGTGTTAGGGCCTTTGCTTTTCATCTTATATTGTTCCGACATTATTAAAAATTGTAAGTTTCACATCTATGCTGATCATCTACAACTATATTATTCTTATAAGCCAGCGGAACATCAAACTGCGATAAAACTAACTAACTATACAGCTGAGCTAAACTCCCTTTCAAATTGTATCGTAATTGTTATTTTCGCTTACATGTATTCTGCTCACAACTGTACAAATTGAATAAACGTTTCTTTCTTTCTTTCTTTCATATTACACTCCTATATTAGATATTTTAAAGCTCCGTTTCGACGTAACAATACACGAGTCAAAATTTGAGACGTTAATATTAAAACATGAGAAATTTTCTCTTTCGTAGTTTATACGAAAAATAACTTTTTATCATATTTTTGTAGAGAATTAAATGCTCTATAAAAAAGATGTCATATTTTTTGCTAAGTTTACTAGTTTCAGAGTTATACGAGGCTGAAGTCAGAAACCTTATTTAACAATATATTTTCTAAATCAGTGCATTACGTAATTACCAGTATCAAGATATCAACTTATATCCCGTACTAATAGAGGAATAATGTGTCGAAGTCACGCGAAGTACGTCACCACATACCCTCCAGTGTGACGATTTATTGCTATGTTTCACGACAGTCGTTTGTGGTGTTTAGATTTTTCATTAAACACTGTGATTTCGTAACGTTACATAAAACGAGAATTTGACGTGATAATGTATGAGAAAACTTTTTTGAAAATTTGTTGTAGTAGTAAGGAATGGGATTAGACCGATAGCGCCTCTCTATCGCTTGTTCCGCACTATCGCTCGATATAAAAAAAATATTGCTGTAGCACCTGTTACTTAATATTGGTGATGTTAGTAACTATTCTTTTATGGATCCAATTATGAATCAGATGTTGACGAAGTCGCGGGAGAAGCCTATTCATCATAATAAAAGGAGTTTTTTGTAATAAGATAAATGTACATCGACAACTAAATATCGATTTGCAGGTAATCGGCGAGTCGATCGATTGCTCGTGATCCGCCTTTTACGGCGACGTGCGCCCGGATATTGAACCCGCAGCCTCGCGAGCCTTACAATGTAGTAATTAAAAGCACGCTTTTTATTGTATTGTTATGAAGTTTTAACGGCATATCCCGCAAAATCTTATATCGTATCTATATACCGGTGATGGAAAGCAAACACTTAGCAACCCGCAAAATTAAAGTTGGTCATCAGAACAGACAGTTTATAAAACAAAACAAAAAAATTATAACTTCGGTATTCATCGAATCTAATTTAAAAAACACACACGCACAAAACCTCACACAATGCACCCACGCACCCATTTGCGCACACAAACAAACACTCACACAAAATCCCTCACACATATAGCCACCTAGCCTCGCACACACACATTCCTGCACATAAAGCACCCACCCATCCACCTATCCACACACACGCACACCAAATCACCCACACAGAAACCCCCACATAGTCAATAGTCACCGTTGTCTTTGCCGTCGTCGTTGCTTCAACCGATGGACGTCTACTGCTGGACATAGGTCTCACGTAATGATGTCAACAAGGCCCGATCTTGTGCCGCCTGGGTCCAGCGGCTACCGGCGACCGCTCCGTCAGACTATGTGCCCCGCCCATTGCCACTTCAGCTTTGTCGGTGACTCTGGTTCTGCTACGGATCTTCTCATTTCTGATTTGATCGCGTAGAGAAACTCCGAGCATAGCCCTCCCCATCTCACGCTGAGTGACTCTGAGCTTTCGAATGAGGCCTATAATCAGCGACCACGTTTCAGCGACCACCCTTTGATCGAAGAGCTTCGTCTTCAGGCGCTGAGATATATCGGACGAAAATGTCTGGCGTAGTTTCCCGAACGCTGCTTAACCGAGTTCGATTCGAACTCCCAACATACGAGTATACCCACCTAACCTCCAACACACAATCTTCCAACGTGTTCCACATACATATTTCCTTGCCATAAGAAGTTTCACTTCAAAAAGCCAACTTGGCTAAAGAACTTTTTGAAGCTATGTAAATATACCACTTACGTCATGATTGTTGGTGTTAAATAAACACATTATAAGGAAAAGTGTAATTCAAGTAAAAGTACAGATAACAATGTATTAACAGTTTGAAAGACATTTAATACTAGATTAGGAAGTCAGTGAATAGGAAGCCTTGAAACTGTATTCATTAAGAGGGTCATAATACCGACTGCGCTCTAGCTTTAGTCTTGTCTATGGATTTCGGTGTTTAATGGCTTCACGGGTTAAGTTGCAAGGGGAAATAGAAATTTAAATAACACTTTGTAATACGAGAAATTAGAATTTGGAGTGCGATAGAGAGATGTTATCTCCCCGAAGCTCTTTACTGCGGCGTTGGAGGACCTGTTTAAGCTTACGGAGTGGAGCGGACTGGGCATCAACGTCAACGGCGAGTACATCTCTCATCTTCGGTTTGCCGACGACGTGGTCATTATGGTAGAGACTCTGGAAGATCTCAATGCAATGCTCGATGACCTCAGCAGAGCTTCTAAACAGGTGGGCCTAAAATGAACATGGATAAGTCAAAAGTTATGTCCAATATCCATGTTCCACTAAACCCAGTCATCGTGTACACATACCTGGGACACATAGTCCAGCTAAGTAGGTCCAATTTCGACAAAGAGGTTGACCGCCGAATCTAATTCGGTTGGGCAGCGTTCGGGAAATTACGGCAGATCCTTTCGTCCAATATCTCTCAGTGTCTGAAGACATAGCTCTTCTTAGAGTGCGTGTTGCCAGTGATAACCTACGGCTCCGAAACGTGGTCGCTGACTATTGGCCTCATATGAAAGCTTAGAGTCACTCAGCTTGCAATTGAGAGGGCTATGCTCGGAGTTTCTTTACGCGATCAAATCAGAAATGAGGAGATCCGTAGCAGAACCAAAGTCACCGAAATAGCCCTACGTATCGCGAACCTGAAGTGTCACAACGTCGGGGCCCGAATGTGTTGGGGTGGCGACCCCGCACCGGGCGGCGCATTGTAGGGAGACCCTCACAAGGTGGCGTGACGACATAACACGGTCGCCGGTAGCCGTTGGATCCAGGCGGCGTTAGATCGGGCTTGTGGACATCATTACGTGAGTCCTATGTCCAGCAGTGGACGATCATCGGTTGAAGCGACAAATACGAGAAATATTATTACCATCGCACTCTTCATTTATTAACAATTATTTCTACTCAAAGGTTTTGGTAGTCTTATTGTAATGATCTTCTTTTTTGTATTCAATTTTGTTGGTGCATAGTAAAAGAGTTCTCTCCCTATCTCTCATATTCAAAATTCCTCAGTGTTTAAAATGTTAAATTCTTATTCCAAATACCTTTATTCAAGGCCTTGACAGAACTTTTGAATCGTCAACAAACTCAGACGGGTATTTTGTATATTTTTACCAAAATCATGACAACAATATGTAAGTTGATTATAAGTAATCTTGCAAAGTATAGTAAAATATTTCAATCAATTTTCTTATAACAAATCCTTTGATTTTATTAAACGACATCTCTATAACGTCTTCTGGCAGTTTATTATAGAAACGTATACAGTTACCTTTCAATGAGTTGCTAATTTTATGCAGCCTGTTAAAATTTTAAACTAGTTTTTATTAAAAGAGCCAATATTTTTATGTACATACAACAAAACTGTCGTTATGTTTCTTCTGAATTTGTTTCTTAGCGACTCTCTTGGACCCGTATTGTAAGTCGTACGAACAGCCTACTTCTAGAGAATGATATTGCATCTATATCAGCAGCATTACCTGAAAGTAGAATATGACATAATGCTGTGAAAATAACTGAACTATACCAGTGTAGCAGTTTCAACATCTGTCAGACGACGAATTTTATTAACCGCGTAATCCGCAGAGCTGATCCTGTTCGATAGATATGAGCACACTGTAGTTTACTATCTAACGTAATGCTTAAGAAAATGGTACATCTACAAGATCCAGTTCCTCTTTGTTAACTTTGACAATGGTCTTTATTTGTTTCACATTAGGCAGAGTAAACTTAATGTCTTAGAACAGTGAATCCGATCTGTGAAGACGACATCATGTGTATGTACGTATGTCGACGCTGGAAAACAAAAACGAAGTAATCCACAGAATATTGTTCCAATTATATAAACGTAGTGTCCAAAAATAATAATACCAATCAATAAGCAGAGGAGCTATTTGTTTTTGCTTTTAAGGAATGTTTTGCTACGTGTTACTTTCCAGCGTCAATATATGATTCGCTACTAGGTCTGCGTACCCTTAAATGCTGGAATTTTCTTTAGGCAACAAAATTTCAGGTTAGGAGACTTATACCCGATTTAACAAACCTCCTTTAAGCTTTATGTATCCCTTAAGTAAATTTATGGACCAGTTGAGGGATTGTTTCTATTGCTTAGAGTCTACTAAATACGTGATGCTTAAGGGAATGTTGGTCAAAACAGGAAATGCCACCGGTATAATAAAAGAGCTATGAAACCCAAAGGACAATGATTGGGTCTTAGAGGTAGACGAACAGTGGCATTTTGGGGACTAAAGGTGATAAAATGGCTGACTTTTATATTATTATTTTTTTCACTGGTTAATGGTCTTGCGAAGTGTCAAGAGCATAGGACTCTGCGAGGGGAGATGACTCGTTATATTCACGAAAACCCTGAGGAATAGTCTTAATTTGTAAGTGAGACACCAGTTCAGTTTGCGCATTCCTCGACGGAATGTTGACAAACAGTTGACAGATAGAGAGATCAATATCGAATGGTGGATGTCCATTGGTTGAAACAATGTCCTTTTTCGGTGAGGTTATTATACTGCAGAAGGAGACATTAGATAAGGAAAGGCAGGGTGCAGTCACTGCACCTCCTTCCAGCAGGAGAGAGGGGTTTGCAGAAGGTGTAGTTGGCCAATATGTTCCGCCGTTCTTGTACCTTGGACTCGGATTTATTAGGAATTATGGGTTATCCCATGGTCGCTGTTGCTCTTGATGCCGGGACACAGGACACACGACACAGGATGCCGCTGTGGTTTCGTGGATATTCTGGTGTAGTCAGTGAGTCTCACACTCCAGGCGTGCGCAAGTGAAAGATCTTTGCCAGGTGTTACTCTCCGGGATAAGGGGTCCTTTATGAGTGACCGGATAGCCCAAGCAATATTCTCACTCTCTGAACTTCCTTCATTTACTCAATGACTGACCACTGTTGGGCTGTATCGCTTTTATATGTTCGCAACGTAGCCGCGTGTATCAGTTAGTGATTAAACATTTACAAATGATAAGATAAATATTGTTTCGTGTTTGACACATTGCAAATTGGCCGGTCAATTGAAATATCTCATGCAATTAATTGTTTTATCGTGGACTTGTGATTTAATTAGTTCATTTGTACCTTCCGCTTGGACAACCGCTTGATTAATGTGCATATTTAAATGCGGTGTAGAAAGTACAGAATATATTAGAGTGAAGAAGGAAGTAGGCATTGAATTATGTATTACTTCGTAAGGAGGTTTTGACGGACTCACGCTGGTTAGATTCCCTGCGAGGCAATTTCAGGAAATGCCATTTTGTAATTTACGTATATTATATTACTCATTGGTCGCATTGAACTCTGAACAGGGCCGGATTTAAATCGGGCATCCAGGCCTTCAGCCCCAAGGCCTACACATGACAAGGACCCCCACAATAGAGATTTCGAAATTATAATATGATAGAAAAATGTACTGTTCAAATTTCTTTGAGCTATTATTTTAATTCACTGAACTAAATGTAGGAATTTTTGCCATTTTCAAACATAATAAGCAATCATATACATTCGGAAATCTCAAGAAAAATATAATTCAAAGACTTGTTTGCAATGAATTACCAAATAAGATATCTATGTCTGTTCGTATGTATTTACAAAACTATATAAATTGATCGGTTCGGATGAGAAAGTTATGGTATATTTTACGAATTTAATAAGGTTTCCAAGTCATTTCTCGATATTTGTAAATGTTAAAAAAACATATAACTTGGTTGCACGACAACTGGCTTAATTAATATCTTGACTAAGAAATAGTAACTTTGTTACGAAAATAATTTGTGATTAAGAGGGGCTTCTATTCGCTTTTTATGCCTCATGGACCTCTACACCTCTGAATCCAGCCCTGCTTCTGAGACAATTCAAACGATTTTGATGACTTTTTAATTTTGATATAAGATTTTATATATTTAAAGGTATTTTAATTTATAATCACCTATTTTTAACCGAGTTAACTGTAGCGCGGTACTTGAGCGGTATAAATCATCTATATAACAAATTCCAATCAATTCTGTTAAACCGTTTTTACGTGATTACGGAACAAACGTCCAAAAAGTACAGTTTCAAATAGTTCTCCAGGGAGTGACACGTTTCTAGAAGAAGTTACGTGGTGTTGACTAGAACTAGTATAGATTTTGAATCAATAAATAACATACGAGTACAGTTTTCCAATGCGTTTGTCCCAGAGGCCATGCCAACACCATAATTAGCCCTATTGGATACGGGTTGCGCAGGTTTGACGAATGACGGGTCGTCGCCCGAAGACCCATTGAAATGTTTCTTGCCAGACATAGCCGGGATGCCTTGGACCATATTTTATAGCCCCTTAATTATAACGTTACTAGCAACCCCGGCCACACTTCGTTGTAACTCAATGTGTCATCACGTATACCCCTTTCTTACATAGATAGCATCACGACTGATTCCCTTCGGGGTAGTCAGAGACCACGTCCTTCCACTTGCCGAGATCCTTGCATATCTCCTTCGCATCTTTCATTCTCATTAAACCTTTCATGCAAGTTCGTCGGTTTAGAGTACTCTTGACTTGGCCCTTATTTAAAATGTCCTGGATTTGTTCCAGGAACGTTTGCCTTGGTCTTCCCCTTCCTTTTTGTCAGTCTACTTTCATTCATTCTCTCTACATGCCCAAACCATCTAAGCATACCTTTCTCAATTTTATTTACTACTTTCTTTTATACCACAACGTTCTCTTATCGCAATATTTTTTACTTTGTCACTTAGTTTCAATCCATTCATACTTCTCAACGCTCTCATCTCTACCATATTTATTTTACTTTTATGCTTCTTCTGCCATACCAAACTTACACTGCCATACATAAGTGTTGGCATCAAGACTCCTGCATGCACAGCCAGTAAGGCCTTTTGAGACACCATCTAGCTATTCATAAAGGCGTGCAGAGCACCATTTACCATATTCCCTGCATTCACTCTCCTTTCAATATCACTTTCACATGTTTCACATGTTTCGTCATTTGTTTTCCCCTTACGCGCAATGATCAGACTTAAAATCTAATTGTCAATGTGGGTCTCGCTAGCATTTCAAACTTTTGCTAAAATCCGTCCTATAATAGAACACCAGCGGATCGTTAGACATAATCTACCTTGGTATTCCGGAAGACTTCCGCTGGAAAATATTGGTAGGAGGCAAGAGAAGCGCATATCTAGGTCTCTTACCTCCCTACCTCTTGCACAGGAGAAGAGGAGCTTCTATATCTCCCTCTGCCTTTCACGTGTCTCCAAAAATGGTTTCGCACAAGGAAGCCACTACCCTCCACTCTTTCGTTAATATTTTTTGAAATATATATGTCGGAGGGCAGATGTCTGTGGAACGGTGGCGCCATCTATCGGCGTGGACAGAGTCAATGGTGGCAGTCCGGCGGGAGTCACTCGGCAGTTGTCGAGTAGCGCTCGACCGGAGCAGTCAACTGTTGAAACTGTTGCGTTCCTAGCTATTAGTGTTAATGAGTTTGTGTAAATTGATATCGGGAACATTAAGTGATTGAACATTATAATCC
>JACTOM010000625.1:888065-898841 GCA_015832385.1 Elymnias hypermnestra | reverse complement strand
GCCGCCTGGCTCCAGCGGCTACCGGCGACCCTCCTTATATCGTCGGTCCACCTTGTGGGGGGTCTTCCTACACTGCGTCGTCCGGTGCGGGGTCGCCACTCCAGCACCTTCGGGCCCCAACGTCCATCGGTTCGTCGGACTATGTGCCCCGCCCATTGCCACTTCAGGTTCGCGATTCGTAGGGCTATGTCGGTGACTTTGGTTCTGCTACGGATCTCCTCATTTCTGATTTGAACGCGTAGAGAAACTCCGAGCATAGCCCTCTCCATCGCACGCTGAGTGAATCTGAGCTTTCGAATAAGGCCCATAGTCAGCGACCACGTTTAAGCACGTAGTGCTTACCTACGGATCGGAAACGTGGTCGCTGACTATAAACTGCATAATAACATAATATTGCGATAAACAAAATTTAAAATTTAGGAGCAGCTTCTGGATCGCTTAATAGTAGTAAAGCCTTATCAAGAAATGATAGTTTTTTTTGAAAAATCACTATATTTAATACTGTCATGACCTCAACTATCCCTTTTAAATAAGCAAAACAATAACCAAAAAATGGAATTTAAAGCTAAATATTTAGCATACTGTTTCTAAAAGCCTATCTGGAGATACCCCACCTTCACGGCGTGGTCACATGAGAAAAAAATTACTGCTTTTGCTACTTTTCCTGCAATTTCCATTTAACTAACAATAAATTAAACAAAACTCCATTATGTTATATATTAAGAACTTTCTAGCCCTACCATCGTTATTAATATAAGTTAATTGAAAAATCGTACTATAACTTGAATGATAAAAAAAGCATGGGCGTGAATGAAATGTTCTATTCCAAATAAAATAAATTAAATTTACATTGTAATAGTAATAAAAAAAAAATTCGACTGTTTGTTGAGCGATGCGGCGTAACTTTAGGTTCTAAAAGTCATTCCCAATTTCAACATCAATCGTTAATTTAAAAGTGCTATAATACTTTACTTTAGTAAAGAATATTTGATGTCGATTTATAGTTTTCTAATGCCCAGAACTCCTCGAGGAGGAGATAGAAGAGGGTAAAGACAGATCTGGTGAAGTTGTAGGGGTTTCTTATTTATTACGGATCCCTAAAAAGCTTGTAGAGATATTTCAAGGAACCATTAAAGTTGTCGCGTCCAGTCGCCGGTGTAGCGAACTTAATTATGCATTGCATTCAGGTCGGGCTCGTCTTGCCCATTCTTCATTGTAGTTTTTTAATGCTGACAGCTTTATGACGATACATTCTCGGTTAATCATAACAAATGTGTTCTAGTTGTTACATTTGCATTTTTAAATTCTGTGTATCAGATGCGTCACGCTGTTTTGGAAGAAAAATAAACTGTTAAAATTAACCAATAAATACAATGGTTGGCAGTGGATCGTTTTTCATTTATGGTGAAAATAATGTAGTTCGAAGTATTTTGAGACCGTTTTCAGTAGAGAAGAATTTGTAGTCAAATGTAGTTTGTGTAATGTCCACTGCGACCTCGTTCAATATTAGTAATGTATAAGTACTATAAACTACACTGATATCGGCTCTCGCAGCAAGCGCCCGCGTCTTCGCCCCGCGGCGGTCGGTCAGCCAATGCCTCTCCGCCCCGCTACCCGCGCGTGCGCTTCTCGAGACGACAGAGTTATCCCAGAACATAATACACTACAGTTTGTACATTTGTACTAACGTAAAAATATTAATAGTAATTTTAGTGCAATTTTTCAACATTCTTAGCTACGTGAAAGTCTTGATAGTAATTTTAGTGCAATTTTATTACATTTGTAACAACATCAAAGTGTTATTAATGCAATTTTTAACATTTTTAACAACGCAAAAGTGTTGGTAGTGATTTTGGTGTAATTTTATTACATTTGTAACAACGTGAAAGTGTTGGTAGTGATTTTAGTGCAATTTTATTACATTTTTGACAACGTGAATGTGTTAATAGTGATTTTAGTGCAGTTTTATTACATTTGTAATCACGTCAAAGTGTTATCAATGCAATTTTTTACATTTTTTACAAAGCAAAAGTGTTGGTAGTGATTTTGGTGGAATTTTATTACATTTGTATCAACGTGAATGTGTTCATAGCGATTTTAGTGCAGTTTTATTACATTTGTAATCACGTCAAAGTGTTATCAATGCAATTTTTTACATTTTTTACAAAGCAAAAGTGTTGGTAGTGATTTTGGTGGAATTTTATTACATTTGTATCAACGTGAATGTGTTCATAGCGATTTTAGTGCAGTTTTATTACATTTGTAATCACGTCAAAGTGTTATCAATGCAATTTTTTACATTTTTTACAAAGCAAAAGTGTTGGTAGTGATTTTGGTGGAATTTTATTACATTTGTATCAACGTGAATGTGTTCATAGCGATTTTAGTGCAGTTTTATTACATTTGTAATCACGTCAAAGTGTTATCAATGCAATTTTTTACATTTTTTACAAAGCAAAAGTGTTGGTAGTGATTTTGGTGGAATTTTATTACATTTGTATCAACGTGAATGTGTTCATAGCGATTTTAGTGCAGTTTTATTACATTTGTAATCACGTCAAAGTGTTATCAATGCAATTTTTTACATTTTTTACAAAGCAAAAGTGTTGGTAGTGATTTTGGTGGAATTTTATTACATTTGTATCAACGTGAATGTGTTCATAGCGATTTTAGTGCAGTTTTATTACATTTGTAATCACGTCAAAGTGTTATCAATGCAATTTTTTACATTTTTTACAAAGCAAAAGTGTTGGTAGTGATTTTGGTGGAATTTTATTACATTTGTATCAACGTGAATGTGTTCATAGCGATTTTAGTGCAGTTTTATTACATTTGTAATCACGTCAAAGTGTTATTAATGCAATTTTTAACATTTTTTACAAAGCAAAAGTGTTGGTAGTGATTTTGGTGGAATTTTATTACATTTGTATCAACGTGAATGTGTTCATAGCGATTTTAGTGCAGTTTTGTTACATTTGTAACGTCAAAATGTTATTAATGCAATTTTTAATATTTTTGACAACGTAAAAGTGTTAGTAGTGATTTTAGTGTAATTTTTCGTATGTATAGAATTAAAAATACTAAAGAAATATTTATCTCATCATTTGAAAAATAATCACTTGCTGATGTCTCCTGTGATAATGTTTGCGTAAAATTTTAATAGCGTACGGTTGTCTTGAATTGTTTCCACAGCGGTATTCATCATAGCCACTTCTTTAAAAGCAATTTGTCAATGGAAATGTTTAAATGCAGCGATGTAATGCAATGATAACTAGTAATTGGGGCCTAAAAATAAGTAAGGAATTAAGTGGTGTAGAACAGCCTCAGGCAACGTTTCTTCGCTTGAAGTCGGCGACTGTTGTATGTGGGACAAGCGGTAAGCTATGAGCGACTTATATTATGCTAGCTGATTCACGGAACTCTATCTGCACCTCATAAGAAAGAGAGAGGAGCTCATTTGGTTAGCACAAAATAGTGAGCCAAACTTGAAAGATAGACATATAATGTCCGGACTATTTAATGGAATTTCTATAGAGGAACAATTCTGTCATACAAAATTATTGCGAAACTAACCGTTTACGCAGTGGAAGCTATCAATTGAGAAAAAAAAACACGAGTTTCAAACATTCTTCATTGATGCACCACTCCTATTGATCTTGCGTGAGCGTGATGATGTAGTCATATAACCTTCTACGATAAAGGAGCTTTTTAACACTAAAATATTTTTTTTAATTTGGTCTATAGTTCCTGAGATTAGCGCGTTTAAGAAAAGAAACTCTTCAAACTACATTAGTATAGATGATACATAGCTATTAACTTGTACCAAATTAACAAATTTAATGAATAGCATGTAAAAGATTCGTTTAATTTACACTCTTTTATTTTATATTACAATAATTAAATATTAACTAAATACCACAATTCACACTATACAGATCGGTCTATTATAACGGTTCCCACCTGAATTATTCTCCGTTGTAAATGCAATACAAATTGTGTTGATTTTTAAATATTTCACTAGCAGCTTTATTGACAATAATCAAATCAGCAATTAAATAATAAACAAAAAGCTCACATATGCGAGGAACCTTACTATGCAAGTTTATTTTTTCTAACAAATTTTATTTAATTACTTATTCATAATTATAATAATAAATAATGCCTACCTTTTGCTATATAACATCAGCTATCTATTTGTGACATACAGACAGACAAATTAATTAATACAATTGTTTAAGCAGTCAGTATGGGAGTTACTGCTTATTGTTCAATAATTGTAACTCGTAACGTTATTATAGGTGCAATAACTGATATGTTATCAAGTCATTTGTTGAAATGTTATTTTTTCTATAGACTACATATTATTAAGAAGATACATACATACATAGCATCACGCCTCATTCCCATAGGGGTAGGCAGAGACAACATCCTTCCACTTGCCACGATCCTTGCATATCTCCTTCGCTTCTTTCAATCTCATTAAACCTTTCATACAAGTTCGTCGGTTTAGAGTACTCTTGACCTGGCCGTTATTTAAAATGTCCTGGATTTGGTCCAGGAACGTTCGCCTCGGTCTTCCCCTTCCAACTTTCGCATTCACTCTTGACTCATAAATCCTTTTTGTCAGTCTCCTTTCATTCATTCTCTCTACATGCCCAAACCATCTAAGCATACCTTTCTCAATTTTAGTCACTACGTCTTCTTTTATACCACAACGTTCTCTTATCACACTATTTCTTACTCTGTCACTCAGTTTTAATCCACTCATGCTTCTCAACGCTCTCATCTCTACCGCATTTATTTTACTTTTGTGATTCTTCTGCCATACCCAACTTTCGCTACCATACATAAGTGTTGGCACCAACACTCCAGCATGCACTGCCAGTCTAGCCCTTTGAGACTGTTTTTATTAAGAAGATAGAATTAAGTTAATAGATTGGAATATCAAACTGAAGACAAGGTTGAATCAACTAAATAAAAGCTTCTCCTATCCCGTTAAAGGATCTTTATTTATTGTTAATCTCTTATCAATAATGTTATTTGGTATAAATAATATATGCTAAATGTTATGTATGTATGTTTTCGAAGCGATAAGAATAGTGAAAAACACGGTTAGTTATCATGACATATTTCGGAATTTTAGTAAATTTCGATCATAATGTACAATCATGGAGTAAATACAAAGGCTTACTAACTCAGTGGCTTATTGCTAACGATCTGCAGGATTATCACGTAAAAAAAGTGCTATATTACTCCGTGCACTCAGTGATATCATTTATAAGCTTGTCGCTGATTTGGCTTTACCCAAAGATTTGCAGCAAGTACCTTATAAAGACATCATGTTAGATGTACATTTTCTTTCGGTTCCTAACGGCGCACTGTCGATTCCTCAATATAGAGGAAGTTTTGAGGAAGCGGTTTCTAATGGCTATGCTACCTGGTGCAGAGAGGGAGAAATTGTTTGCACAGGACCTGAAGCAGTTGACGATATCATGGGCAGTAGACCTCGGGGACAGCATGAAGTAGGCTCGTGTTGTAACATTGACAACAGCAGCAGCGGGGTTAGCTGAAGGGCCTACGACGGCGACACTACCTCTTTACTACTTGAAGTTCTTGTTCACTCTATTGTAAAATATTGATACTAACGTAATAACGCTCTTTTGGATTTGTGTTATTTTCGTTACTTGTAATTTTATCAGTATAGTAGCAAATAACGGGTATGTTAGTTACCCTTGCTTAGTAAGCAGTAAGCGCGTGTCTTGCACCACACAATAATAGCCCATTAGGTCCGTTCCAAAGATATTTGCCGATGGACTGTAGAGGGAGAGGGGGCACCAGGAATGTGATTATTGTGTACCCCTTTCTCAACCGACACTTCGCTTCCAAGTAGTTGTTTTGTTTAGCCGTTTCTAATAGAGTCATAGCAATATTTTTCTTTATTTTAAATGATCCTTCCTTTCTATTCTTATTTTTCCATGAATAGATGTTCCGCAGTGCAATCAAGGCCAATGTGGCGGCGTCCATGGCTTGCAGAGGCTCATTACTCAGCTTATTAAATAAAAAAAATTGAAGTAATGTTGTAATAAAGCTGGACAGTTTGCTTGAATCTCAGGAACTACTGATCATATTTGGAAATGATTTCAGTGTTAGATAACCCATTTATCGAGGAAGGCTACAGGCTGTATATCATCATACTAAGACCAACGGGAGTGGTGCACCAACTAACGATGTTTTATAATCGGGATTTTTTTCTTTTGAGAGCTTCCGCTGCGTGAGCTGCGTAAACGTTTAAAGTTTGGCAAAATCACGCCAAGACAGCTTATATTTATCTATTAAGGTTGGCTCATTATAATGCCTAATATGGTTATTAAATTTGTTCTTTTTGAGGAAGCTGAGTGAGTTAGCTAGTTAGAAATATAGTGATATCCTTGGAGTGGGTTTGTCTCAGAATAAAGCGCAAGAAAACTTTCGCAACTTTAAAATTTAAATCGCTTTTTGACATATATAGCGAATAAGACAATGATTATTTATAAAAATTTAAAGTTGTTGTAAAGCCTACTTGAATAAAGGCCAGTTTCATTGGATTTTATTAAATAGAGTATATTGTTATATTTTAAATTCAGCATCATCAAACCTATTATAGATTACAGTATGTCGAATAAAGTAATATCAGGCTCATTTCCGATAACTAATGAAGTCAAAATGCATTAACTAGATAAAATCCCGTTACTTGGATTGCAATTTCATGCTCCATCGCAAATATGCTATGAACCTCTCCGATAATCTATAATAATGATACCCAAAGTGGTTGATAGTGACCCGGAAGGGTCATCAGTTTTTCTACAAGGAGTCCATGTCCGTAAATAAATAACAGTCTAAAAAACAAGAAGCAGAACACAAAATCTAAAACTGAAGCGGTATATGTTAAAGATTGGAAAAGATTGATTAAGAAACATTAATTTGTTACCCAAACGTAGGGTATTTACAATTAGACACCGTAATTTCTGCCCTCTCGAAGCGAGGCTGAAATTGGGTTATTATCTGAAATAGATGATCTAATCATAGTTCACAGATATATAACTTTTATAACCAGTTTTCTTTAATCTAGTTGTTAATTTTATAATAAAGTAAGTAAAAAGTAAGTAGCAGCCCATTAACGTCCCACTGCTGGGCACAGGCCTCCTCCCTCATATGAGAGAGGGTTTTTAGAGCATAGACCCACCACGCTGCTCCACTGCGGATTGGCAGGCATAGTACACAAGTGCACTCTCTATTCCTTCACTCTCATAGTCCGATGTGACGGGAATCCGACACGACCGGAGAGAGATCAGGCGCAGGACCGACGGCTTAACGTGCTCTCCGAGGCACGGGGGTGGATCACACCGCCAACTTCCCAACTTCGGGCAAATATTGAGAAAATCTTAATAGAAAACTCAATATCGATTTTGAATTGGCCCGACCTGGGACTCGAACCCAGGACCTCATGTCTGTAGTCGAACATGCTAACCACTAGACCAATGAGGCATTTTATAATGTTTACGCTTAATTCATGGCTAATTATCGCCTTACCAGCAGTCAAACAAAAAATATGGGTTCTGATACGACGATGTGTTGAAACTATAAGATATATGTAATCTCTTATTCCTCCACCCATACGAGACTGTGCCACAAAGTATACTTTTAAGCATCACTTGAATCTTTATATGTTAAAAAAAACAAAAAGAAGCAGAGAATTATTCTGCAGAATCCTCTATATTGTAGCAGCGAATGTAGACCGAGTCATTTCACTTATTATAATATGAATAATTTATTTATTTTAATTTTATCATTAGTCTATCATATCTTTTCATTTATATCTACTTATTTAATTTTTTTTTTAAATTATCATTATTATTATTATTTTTATTTTTTTTTATTGACTACGTTTAGTTTATCACGCCGAGGGAATCAGAAGGAAAAATTACGTTTGTTCTCTTTTTATTTAGACTGGATTAATTTTAGTAAACATTTAGTGTTTCTTTTCTTTTTTTTTTTTACTGTTAGTTGCCATTTTTTTTCCTTTTTTTTCAAATATTTTTACACGCTGTGGCGTCACCGGGGTCACAGCTGAAAATCAGCGTCATGTGTTGTATAACACATGACAATTGCTGAGCTGTGAACCGTTTCCAGGTGTGGTTACAGGCAGTAACACTGCAAAGCTAGATTAAGAATACTGTTTGTAACACCATTACAGAATAAATGTTTCTTTCTTTCTTTCTACGCTACCATCATAGACTGAAGGGGACACTATAATCATGCTGTATCACCTGTACAGCAATAATAAAAAAAATATCCGTCACGGGACGTCTGTTAGGTGTGTGTATTAAAATGTTTTAAGTAAGACACAGGTTATGTGTATTGTAATTAACAAAACACTGTAAAGAATATAGGTAGGAGCTTTAGAGAAATCCCTTTATAAAGATGAAACTGAAGTACTTGATTGATCTTTTCAATCTATACTGTTGGGTTCATCGCAGCATTCTGCAGGGTAGCCGCCTCCATGCCCTGCCATCTTTCCTCGGGCATTCAGTAAATGCCCGGTTTTTTGCCGTAATTCATACGGGCTGGATCCCGCCGGCGACGCCAGCGGGTTCAACCTGGTCAATTCCAAATGAGGAGGGAATGGTACGTGTGTTGCCACTGCTACCGCGTCATCTTCGCCGCTATCACCTACGAAGGTGGCGGTGACAGCAGGAACTCACGAGGCAGAGGACGCTCAGTGTTTGCCGTTCTTTGGTACTGGCTGGCAATGCCGTGGAGGTGTGTGTGCGGAGAGTTATCCGCCAAGCGGAACATACTCCTCGCAAACTGGCGGACGGACACCTCCACGGTGGGCGTCCTGGTATCAAAATGGATAACGTGATTCCTGACGTTCCTCGAAGCTCCTACTATCAGACGTAGGCATCGGTGAAAGAAAAGACATCGCCAGGGAATCTGCATATCCCGGGAGTAATTCTGGGGTAATACTCCGACCAAAACTCGGGAGAGAGAGTCTCACTGACCCAGTAAAACGCACCGGTCCCTTATCTTCATAAAGTGGGACACCAGCGGTTCGCTGGCCCAATCCAACGTGATGTCCTGGTTGAAGCCGAAATCAGGCTCCAGGAACAAAATTATCATCCACGCTTAACTTCCGGGAGTGCTCAGATTCCAATGCTCAAAATGCGCCTAAAAAGCTTGGTGTTCTTAATAAGGTCAAGTAATACTTCACACCAAAACAGCTTTTGATATTTTATGAAGCAAGTTCGATCGTGCATGGAGTACTGCAGCCATGTTTGGGATGATTCGCTCAAGTATCAGCTTAATGCCTTGGATTGGGTGGATCGTCGTGCTCAGAGAAATATAGGCGATAGAAAACTCGATCGAGGCATGGTAAGTCTGCAGCATCGACGAAGCATTGCCTGTCTGTCGGTATTCTTGATGGTATATTTCGGAGAGTGTGCGCAGCAACTATATGACCTTATTCCTCCGTCCCAGAAGTCTACACAAAACGTTTTGACCAATCGTTTCTAATCCGCACCGCAAACGAGTGGAATGCCTTACAAGCTTCCGTATTCACAGTCTCCTATAATACGGATATTTTTAAAGTCAGGGTGAATAGGTACCTTCTAGGCAAGCGCGGTACATCCTAGTCTGCGTCAACATTTACCATCAGGTGTGACTGTAGCCAAGTGCACGCTTATTGTACATAAAAAAGGCTGTGACAGGTGACGTGCAAATCCGCAACTTCTGCAACCCAAACTTCGCTGATGGATAGTAGAGATGTCAGAAACAACCTCCCGCTCCCACTTGAGTGTCTCCTTGTTCGTGTATATGGCTCTCCACCCTGCTGTACATGTACCCTTCCAACCCGTAATTCTATACTCTAAAACCCTCTCTCATATCAATGATGAGGCCTGTACCCAGAAGTGGAATATTAATAGGCTGCTACTCATCTCACGTCAAAACAAAGTAGTGTTAAAAGTTGTCAAATGTCAACGATTTCTAGTAAATACCAAAGAGCTATGATACAAGCATCTCTCAATCTATAATCGGTCTAAGACATTTCAAACTGGTTTCCAGTTAACTTCGGAGGGGTTTCTGACATCGACACATGTTACACACAGCGGTAACTCCTTCTAACTAATTTATATATTTAAACATAACATTCTTCGTCTTATTTTCACATATGTTTATAAATACAGATAATAATGTTTTAATTATTCCCAGTTCGTTTACTGTCAGTTGCTGACAGTTATATAAAACGTCATAAGGTTACATCAATAAATAAAATTTTTAACAAAAAAAGAACCGCCTTCAAAACAGACTTACAAATATATTAATATGCTCTGAAAAGCAAGAAATAATTGCGTATTCTTTTATAATAATAATAATAATCTTTATTAAAGACATCAAGGTCCAGTTGTTAGTTCTTAAACCTAAAATCTTATAAACTAGTGTTAGTATTATATAAATTAACATAAACTTAACATCTAAATATAATTCGGACACAATGTTTATACAATTGTGTGTTCATTTTGTCCGATAATGTTTTCAGAATGCTGTTGTTACTAGAATATATTCTGTCTATTAGTGCCGTTACCCTTTTTCTTCTTAGACAATGAAAATCATTTGTATGGAGGACGGCAAACATGCCAGACGCACTGCAAAACCGCGGTAGTCCCAACAGCATTCTGAAACCATTGTTATATTGCACACGAAGAGCATCCATCGATGCTCGCGTATAGCTAGCCCACA
>JACTOM010000625.1:875761-887411 GCA_015832385.1 Elymnias hypermnestra | reverse complement strand
GGGTTCGGTCGTCCGTGTTCGTGCTTGGGTCGTTCAGTTCTTGCGGGTTCGGATGTTCAGTTGTTCGTGGTTCGGTTCGCAGAGTTCTGGTTCGATGGTCACAAGTCGCGCTTAGTACTGAGTCTAAGGCGAAATGTGACATATAACTCTGGGAGAGGCCTTTTATGCAACTCTCCTGCTCGGCATGTACATACGGTGTTACGAGCAGGAAAGAGTGCGATCGCGGGTGCTGAGGTAGTAGAGGGGGGGGGGGGGTCGCCGGCGATGGACCAATCAGAATTAGTCGCCGCCGGCGACACGCTAGGCTCGCAGCTCCCGTCCGCAACAGTGGCTGTTTTCTTAAAATTTCTGATGTTCCACGTAAACGTAAAGTAACATAAGAATTATCAAAATCGGTCCAACCGTTCACACGTTATGCCTTGACATAGGGAAATAGGGACTCATTTTCATGTATATATGTGTAAAATTTATTCTAAATTGAAATGAAACTTATACTCTAAGTTGGAATAAATCCAGTAAAAAATTCGACAACGACAAACATCGTGACATGATTAGCTGTATACGGTGATTAGAATATGAGGCAAATCCTGATCGAATTGTAAATCAAAACCATTTCCGAATACACTTGAACACACACAACAAATTTCATCAAAATTGGTCCAGCCGTTTAAAAGTTACGCTCATAAGAGATTCACATTATTGAGAAATCTCCAAATATATAGGTTCGATTGACTTGAAATTTGACATAGTTATATCTGTTGCAATGTAGAGGGTCATTGAGAACGTGTTTTCAAATATTTCCGCGGATCAGTTGCTATGTTATGGTATGATTTTTAAAGTCTCAAATCTTTTGTATACAGTAAAAGTTGTCAATTATCTGTTACTTAGTACTCTCTAGGCGTCAGTACCCATCTCTCTCATCTAGTACCTCTTTACATCCAGTTCTAGACGGACGACATATCTAGATGTCTAGATAAGACATCACTATTATACCCTTACGGGAAAAAGTTGCATGGATTTTCGTCTAATTAGTGAATGGAAACACTTTGTGCCAAGTGCGTGAGTGTGAGAATTTTCTTTTTCCCATGTTTTTCAAGAAAATTTACGAGAAAAGCCTTTATAAATTACAATTACAATGGAAGATTTCAAAAACCATAAAGGTCCTAGGTGCGAGTAATATTTCTAGACATATCTATAACATTTGTGTACAGAGCATATCTGTCAATCGCTGACTATTACGTCAAACGTCATAAGCTTACATTAAAAAAGTTTGTATTGTCAAAAGAACTAAGGAGGTTACATTAGAAAACTCAGTATTCTTCGTAATTTTGTGGATTTTTTTTTTCATAAGAACCTTTTCCTGATTATAACATAGATAACTACAAACAAACGGGTTAGATAGTCTTTGACAATAGAACCCTAATAATGTTCAAACTTATATTTTAAATTAACCATCATCGAATTTCAACCACTGTGCGACAACTTTTATTTGTAAAAATAGAGTCAATGATAGTATAAAATATAAAAATAGCTGCTGTAACTATGAAGCTATTTTTATATTTGAAATAAACCAAAAGCATATATTTTTTTAATTCTTTCCTTTAACTGAAATAGCCAAAATTTTAGACCATACAGCTGGTACCATACAGTTAAGGTCTGGAGGTGACCGCCTCGAAATTGACGAAGTCCAAAGAGTCAGGGCCCTTGCCGACAGGGTCTTGATTCAAGCTTGGAATGAGCATCTCGAGTTCCAAGTGCGGGTGTAGTCACGGTGGAGGCGATTCGTCCTCGCCTCGAACAATGGTTAGGTAGGCGGCACGGATCGCTCACCTTTAGGCTGGTGCAAGTACTGACCGGACACGGATGTTTCGGAAAGTTCTTGCATCAGATAGCACGACGGGAAGAGTCGTCTATCTGCCATCAGTGCAGTCCGCCTGTCGATACGGCGGCTCACACTGTGGCAGAATGTCCGGCTTGGGGATCACAACGGCATCCTCTGGTGTCCCTCATCGGAGCTTGACAGTGAGATAGGATGGAATGCAGTTGCTTCTTTCTACGAAGCCGTCATTTCTCTGAAGGAGGCAATGGGGCGAGTACGATAAGCTGCAGCAAATGCTACTCCCCTAAAGGAGAAGAAGGCTGGGTGGCAGGAGGCGTCTTTACGAACGCCTCTTGTCTCCTCCTTGAACATCCTCAGTCGGTTCATCCGGGAGTGTCAGAGTGAATGCGCAAGGGAGCCTCTGACACTCCCAATTCAGGGCGAGGAGGGTGTCGCTGGGTTTGAGTGGGTATTTTAGCCTTGCCAACGAGTCCCACACTCCCTGTCTCGTGGCAGGGGTGCGCAAATGCATTTCCCAGCGGAAAAAAAACACAGTGGTAATAATATACAAATAACTTATAACCATGTTAGTGACAAATAGAATATAATACAGAAATGAAAGGAAAGGAAATATTTAACATACATAGCATCACTCCTCATTCCCATAGGGGTAGGCAGAGACAACATCCTTCCACTTGCCACGATCCTTGCATATCTCCTTCGCTTCTTTCAATCTCATTAAACCTTTCATACAAGTTCGTCGGTTTAGAGTACTCTTGACCTGGCCGTTATTTAAAATGTCCTGGATTTGGTCCAGGAACGTTCGCCTCGGTCTTCCCCTTCCAACTTTCGCATTCACTCTTGACTCATAAATCCTTTTTGTCAGTCTCCTTTCATTCATTCTCTCTACATGCCCAAACCATCTAAGCATACCTTTTTCAATTTTAGTCACTACGTCTTCTTTTATACCACAACGTTCTCTTATCACACTATTTCTCACTCTGTCACTCAGTTTTAATCCACTCACGCTTCTCAACGCTCTCATCTCTACCGCATTTATATATTTATTTAGTGGATACGTTAATATAACTGACATAGTATTTTTTGATTTAGAGCTCCAATATAGTATTGTGAAATTTTGTAATTTAGTTGTTTGCACTCACTTAATAAAAAAGGTGATATTTTTATATTGTATTACCGATATTTAAATGCTATTAGGCTTACTAATATTTACGTATTATATAGTATACAATACCATAGATACAATCACATTGACATGACTGCCTCATTGGTCTAGTGGTTAGCATGTTCGACTACAGACATGGGTCCTGGGTTCGAGTCCCGGGTCGGGCCAGTTCGAAATCGATATTGAGTTTTCTATTAAGATCTTCTCAATATTTGCCCGAAGTTGGGAAGTTGGCAGTGTGATTCACCCCCGTGCCTCGGAGAGCACGTTAAGCCGTCGGTCCTGCGCCTGATCTCTCTCTCTGGTCGTGTCGGATTGCCGTCATGTCGGACTATGAGAGTGAAGGAATAGAGAGTGCACTTGTGTACTATGCCTGCCAATCCGCAGTGGAGCAGCGTGGTGGGTCTATGCTCTAAAAACCCTCTCTCATATGAGCGAGGAGGCCTGTGCCCAGCAGTGGGACGTTAATGGGCTGCTACCTACCTTTTTTACCATAGATACAATACCTAAGTAGTACGAAAAAATTGGCTCCAAACTTGTTTTTACGTGAAGGTGGTATCGTGTATCGTCCTCAATTAAAATGTAGGTATAATATCGGCAATGCACTGCTGGACCCCTAATCACGGCCCCCTAATGTCTACTTCGACGTGGAATGTTAAGGTACGTTCAAATATACCACGTTTTATCAAACACATGTCTATTTTTGAAGTGAAACTTCTCATGGCATGGTTGGGAAACATTTTCATAACGCGTTACGCGAAATACATATGTTTTAGTATTAATAAATGCGAAACGTATGACCTTCCAGCCATTGTACTCCCGCTTCTTAAATCGCTGATATCTCCTAACATATCCATTTTAATGGAATGCTGTTAAAGATGTTTGATCTAAATGTAATACACAACGTATAATGTGTTTAATTGGATAAGGAATAACACTGTATCGTATAAAATAGCTTGCTAAATAGCACATATGTTTTTTGTGATATGTTAAAGATAAAATGGTTACTGTCGGTTATCCTTTAGAGATAAATATGTCGGAGGATAAGAAAGAAGGAGAGCATAAAGCATAGGGGCAAAGGGTTCTCCGCCGACGCAGTCATTAATGACATCCATGATTTCGATACTGTGGGCGTTGGTCGGTAATTGTTGGTGTGTTGGTGCAATCAAACACTTTATTAACTCAGATTATAATTTTCAATCACTTAATGTCAATTTACACAAACTCATAAATAGTAATAGCTAAGAACGCGACAGTTTCAATAGTCGACCTCTCCAGTCGACCGTCACTCGAGAACTACTGAGAGACGCGCCCCGCTCCCCGCTCCACGCTGGCGCCATCTGTCTATCGGCTTAGGGCAGAATCAATAAGTGACAATCCGGCGCGCGTTTCCCCAATTCTCGGGTGAAGGTCCGCCATAGCGGTCGAAACTGTCGCGTTCTTAGCTAACATTAAGTGATTGAAAATTATAATCTGAGTTAATGAATAAAGTGTTTGATTGCGCCTATTTTAACTAGCAACGCCCACAGTATGGAAATTGAATTATTGATGCCATTAATGACCCTACGCTTCTAAGCTTTATGCTTCCTTCTCTCTTTTATTCTCCGACATATATATCATGGTAGACTTTTTTATCGATAATTTTAAGATATACAATTTCATAGTATTTTAATTTGATCTATCTCGCACAAAAATATAACTTACTATATCTTTTCTTAAAAACTACATATACGAGTATACAAAACTGTATAAATTTCAACGGAGTTACTGCTAAGTTTCTCATAAGTAAAATCAACTTCACAAACCTGTGGTAGATTTGTTACAAACGATTAGACTAATGACGATTTAAAAGATCTTTTTTAGTTTACTCGAATAATAGTATATTTTGCCCGGGTTCGATAAAAATTTAAATAATAAACTATAAAATAATGTGACTAAGTAACTAAGCAACGAGTTGTTTAATCAATTATATACGACAACTTTCAAACACAAACTGTTATATACCTTAAAAATACGTTTAGATATGCAATCAAAAACACAATAAATCTGCGAAACTCAATTAAATAAATTAAACTAAATAAGTTCTCATGAATTTTCACAAGAAAGGATTACGAATTTTGATGATGCAAGAAGCACGCATGCGTCGAAAATTCGAGACATGCGCACTAAATTACGAATTTATTTAATCAAATCAAAATGTTCTTTATTCAACATACATACATACATAGCATCACGCCTCATTCCCATAGGGGTAGGCAGAGACAACATCCTTCCACTTGCCACGATCCTTGCATATCTCCTTCGCTTCTTTCATTCTCATTAAACCTTTCATACAAGTTCGTCGGTTTAGAGTACTCTTGACCTGGCCGTTATTTAAAATGTCCTGGATTTGGTCCAGGAACGTTCGCCTTGGTCTTCCCCTTCCAACTTTCGCATTCACTCTTGACTCATAAATCCTTTTTGTCAGTCTCCTTTCGTTCATTCTCTCTACATGCCCAAACCAGCTAAGCATACCTTTCTCAATTTTAGTCACTACGTCTTCTTTTATACCACAACGTTCTCTTATCACACTATTTCTTACTCTGTCACTCAGTTTTAATTCACTCATGCTTCTCAACGCTCTCATCTCTACCGCATTCAATTCTTTATTCAATTGGGCTCAAAAAACACTTTTGAATCATTACTAGTCTGTTCGTTGATAACAAATTCAAATTCAAAATTCATTTATTTCCAATACTTGTACAAGGTAACTACATAATGAGTTGGTGTCTTCTTTTAAGTATAGTGAGACTATACTTGTACTTGTACCAGAAAACAACGCACTTCCTGGATATATTGTTTTAATTACGAGTGATATTTCGTAACTAAAACTAAGAGTAGTAAAACTAAATAAAAACATAAAATGAGCAAGACTAGTTGTAATAAGTCTGTGCGTGTGCGCGTGTATGGATGTGTGTGTGGGCGTGTGTGTGTGCGTGCGTGGGCGCGTGCGTGTGTGTGTGCATGTGTGATGAAAACATGTTAGCATGCATATAACATCTAATTACAAGTTAATTTGTTACAATGATTCAATTTCATTATAATCCAAATCATTTAACCATTTTATCAAAGATTTTTTACAGGACCGGTAATTTAGAGGATATATATTGAATTTTTTGTTAGATAAATTGTAGATATGACTCGATGGATGGGAATACTGACTCCTGGCAAAGGAAGTTCGGGAATTATTTGTTTGTGCTACACTTGCTTTTCTTCTTCTATTCTCAACAGACTCGGTCAGAAAGGGTAAATTTATGTTTCCTTAGAATAAATAATATTTAGGATGTAATCTATAAATTTCTGTTCACCTGACTGCCTCATTGGTCTAGTGGTTAGCATGTTCGACTACAGACATGAGGTCCTGGGTTCGAGTCCCGGGTCAGGCCAATTCAAAAATCAATATTGACTTTTCTGTTAATATTTTCTCAATATTTGCCCGAAGTTGGGAAGTTGGCGGTGTGATTCACCCCCGTGCCTCGGAGAGCACGTTAAGCCATCGGTCCTGCGCCTAATCTCTCTCCGGTCGTGTCGGTGTCACATCGAACTATGAGAGTGAAGGAATAGAGAGTGCACTTGTATACTATACCGGAGTGACGGTTTTTAGAGCAGTGGGACGTTAAAGGGCTGCTACTTACTCTTTTTTTTTAATCTATAAATCTTCCACCAGTTTTTATCCGCTGAGAAGAAACCGGCAACAAACTCAGCGGTTACTCTTTCAAATATAGTTTTGTGTAATATATTGTTTCTGTGAGCAACTGGAATTTCTATAGCTTATATTCTTCAACATTATATAATATGCCTTTTGTAAAAGGATGTTTTTGACATAATTCTTTAAATTATGTGGTGGGAAATTTAAAACTGATTGCGATATCTAAAATTGCGTATGCAAAACCCGACAAATGATTTCGGTACCTTCTACACTCTAAAATATGGAATTACTAGTTTGTTTTTATTTCTTGTATTAAAATCGGAAAGTAATGTGTCACTTTCGTCACTCCAAATAACAGATTTCAGTTTTACGAATGATTTTCGAAATGAAATTACAGCATTACAGCAAAAATTACAGCAATAGTAATGGTCTCTTACATTTTGTGATTATTCAATTGATTTTGAACTTTGTGTAGCGGCAATAAAGTGCAAATTGACTCTTTGACTTTAGGAAAACACCTACATTGCTTAGACAACAATGAGTACTTGTAATTTATTATGAACTTTATTCAATAGCAATAAAGGTCAAAACGACTCTATATTTTAGTTAGAAAAAGTTTGTATGGGAAACAGGAAAGGGCTGATTTTAGGGGTTTTCCCATGCAATTATTCGAACTTTTCTCGCCGTTAAAACCATCCTTGGACTTCAACGAACATGTAAATAAAAGAATTAGAATAATTGATTTTTATATTATAGATAGAATCTCCGCTAAATATTTCGAAGTTCTTTAAAAAAATTTCGACAATTACATTTTTAATAATATCACATCAGATATAACGTGTATAATGATATCCTATCATGACTATTGTCAGAGTCACTCCCTTTAATAGGGCTTTATTCGGTTCACGCAACACCGGAAACAGTCAAATTATACCTAATTATTTTAAAATTCTTAGTGACTCGTTATCGTTATATTGCATTGCGTAAATTTTAATAGGTTTCACATCAAAGCTAGTGGTCTCCAGTGTTCAAGCTTAATTTCTGATTTCCTAGGGATACAGTACTACGGGATTAGTGAAAGTCTACATCGCGAAAGGATGTCACTGACTTTGTCATCTTATCTTAGACTGTAACGTTACTTACCATCAGGTGTGATCACAATCCAATTGTGACAACAAAATGACAATTCCAATTTTGGCAAAATAATTGATAAATATGTAATACGAGTACAATATGCATATGTCGGAGTGTTATAGTCTGTGGAACGCTGGCGCCATTTATCTATCGGCGTAGGGCAGAGTCAATAAGTGACAATCCGGCGCGCGTCTCCTGATAGTTCTCGGGCGACGGTCCGCCGGTTCGGTCAGTTTTGAAACTGTCGCATGTAAATTGATATCGGAAACATTAGGTGACTGAACATTATAATCTGAGTTAATTAATAAAGTGTTTGATTGCACCTACATTACCCACCAACGTCCACAGTATGTAAATTATAGATGCCATTAATGACAATGTCGGCGGAGAACCCTAAGCCCCTATGCTTCCTTCTCTCTTATTCTCCGAAACATATAACAATATTGAACTCATGTCATTAAAAAAAATAATGGTATTATTGTTTTGAAAAACAATTTGGGTGTCTTAAAAATTTAGACACGCAATGTTTTAGAACAGACTCGTCTCTTATATCTATTTCATGTACTTCTGTATAAAATTGACCACCAAGGTCGTGAAAGACAACATAAATTCCAAGCAATTTCTTACTCCGTCAACGTGAGTACTTCACACATTATTACGCCTTACCTTGATGTGAATATCTTCGCATAAAACCTTAGATAACAATTTATAAACATAATAAATAACGATTATAAAAGCCTAACAAGAATTATCGACCTATCACACCCATATATCATCATAAATTTTTATTTAGTTGATAATTGGTCTCGGCAGTGTGGCCGTTGAGGGTCTCTACATACATATCAACACCAAATCGAGTTAAACCGGTGCTTGGGTTTATCTGCCTCATTGGTCTAGTGGTTAGCGTGTTCGACTACAGACATGAGGTTCTGGGTTCCAGTCCCGGGTCGGGCCAGTTCGAAATCGATATTGACTTTTTTATTAAGATCCACCCCCGTACCTCGGAGAGCACGTTAAGTCGTCGGTCCTGCGCCTGATCTCTCTCTATCCGGTCGTGTCGAATTGCCGTCATGTCGGACTATGAAAGTGAAGGAATAGAGAGTAAACTTGTGTACTATACCTGCCAATCCGCAGTGGAGCAGCGTAGTGGGTCTATGCTCTAAAAACCCTCTCCCACCAGTAATAGCACTGTGTTCTCCTTCCTGGTAATTAAGAATATAACACAAGAAATAGAAACAAACTTGTATTCAATTAAAACTAATTTGATGTGTAAACAACATTTACAGCATAAACTATAATAAATAATATTGTGTTGTGATTTGATGTCTATTTAAAGAACGAATTTAATGGAATACTTTCATTATACGATTGGAAAGTATTTAAATAAAATCGATACAAGAACAATAAAGTTGAATGACAAGATCTCAACTATATAATAAATGTACTGTAGTGAAATATTTGATTAAGTGCGTTAATAGAGTCTATAACAAGTTAAAATATGCGTCATGATATTAGTTTTTGTATTGTCGAAGTTAAGTGATGCGAATGTTGTCGTCGCGTTGGCAGACTGGCGGAGCTTGTTTGTAGAGCACGACAGTTGTAGTTTTGATATTAAGAAAGTATTACTGTATTGAGTTTAATTAGTCATTAATAAAAGAATATGTAGGATTAATCTCTACAATTGTATTAAATAATAGTTGTGACGCATCTACTACAAATATTTTAGCATTGTAGTCGACGAGATCCGACTTTACTCGAACGTTACATAGCTGGACGTTATGGCTCAGTTTCATTAGCATATCCACACAATAAACGTGCAAAGAGAGCGTTGAGAAGCATGAGTGGATTAAAACTGAGTGACAGAGTGAGAAATAGTGTGATAAGAGAACGTTGTGGTATAAAAGAAGACGTAGTGACTAAAATTGAAAAAGGTATGCTTAGATGGTTTGGGCATGTAGAGAGAATGAATGAAAGGAGACTGACAAAAAGGATTTATGAGTCAAGAGTGAATGCGAAAGTTGGAAGGGGAAGACCGAGGCGAACGTTCCTGGACCAAATCCAGGACATTTTAAATAACGGCCAGGTCAAGAGTACTCTAAACCGACGAACTTGTATGAAAGGTTTAATGAGATTGAAAGAAGCGAAGGAGATATGCAAGGATCGTGGCAAGTGGAAGGATGTTGTCTCTGCCTACCCCTATGGGAATGAGGCGTGATGCTATGTATGTATGTATGTATGTATACGTGCAAAGTTCGCCTAAAGAAGTTTTTATTTCTATAGAGTTCGAAAATCATTTGTCATACTTTACTTAAGCCGATAGATATGCGGAGACTCTCCAGCGGTAACCTGTTTAACCGCAACTGGAACCAGGCTTTAAATCTGTATCTAAGCTGTCACTTCATAAATCTAAATTCGTTATGTGGATTATACCATTACGAGGCAGCTTGGTTACTGGGTGCCTAATCTCATAATAGGCTTACGGTATACGTCAGGTTTCTGGTCCTTGTACTACGATTATATAATCCTGACCGAATGGTGCTTTTTTTTTAACGTCAGGAAGTCCTCGTGGATACCTGCAACACCATAGGGAGGCGTTGCAAGTTACCGGACTTTTACCGGCTAAAACCTGCCACCGGCAGGTGGCAGGTTTTAGCCTCCCTACGTTCGCTGGCGAAAGCACGGGATCGGAATACGTCCGCACTCCCGCCTACGATGTGCCTTACAAGGCTCCCCCCAACAAAACTCCTCCGCTCGGATGGCATGCCCGGAGCACTCGACATGTCACCTGTCTTCCCTCGCTTTCGGGCAACAGTCTTCGTACCTGTTGCCACAAGCTAACCTTAAGGGGGTAGACGTCGATTATGGGCCGCCCGTCTTAGCCCCGGCCTCCTCCTACGCATGGCGGAAGCGTCTCTATCCACCTCTCCGAGACGTTTTGCCGCCTCCTTCTGCGACATCACATTTTCACAGAAGAAGACTATCGCCTCCAACAGACTTCCCTACCTACCATGGCGTTAAGACCGAATGGTGCTAGTACTGGTTTCATCAGCGGATATCCTACGTTAAATTCCCTACAGGAAAAATTACATTATATTTGCCTCCAATGGAGATTTTTCTTTTGTAAATATTAATATTACTAGCAATGCCCCGCGGTTTCAACCACGTAGATACCAACTCGTGGCAGTTTTCTTCAATCGACCTTTCTAAATTCTTTATATCTATCGGCGCGACATACGAAACACAATCAGCGCGACATTAGATTCACGTTTAAATAATGATTATCATTAGATTAATAAAATAATTAATAAACATTGAATCATTTTTACCACTTTAATACTTAAATTGAAGCACGTGCAACGTCCCTATAAATATGCCTGCCCGACCGGCCAGCTGGCATTTACTATTGACAATGCCCCGTACACAAAGACACACACACAGCGTCTTCGCCGGCGAAGACGAGGTCCCCGATATTTGACACACCCCGGCCGCGGCCACCAGTCGTGGACCCATGGGCGTCAAATCAAATCAAATCAAATCAAAAATATCTTTATTCAAGTAGGCATATTACAGCACTTTTGAATCGTCAAATTATATTTTTTTTCCACACTCTGATTCTAATATACATCTGATGATGGTACTCAAGATCGGCTTAAAATCTAAAGTTACGAGGGTTCCTTCGCGCCCTGATCCGAGAAGAACCCACAACAAACTCAGTCGGGTATTTTTTTTTTACCATCATCATTACAATAACAAATTAGTTTACTATATTTTAATTAAAATTAGAGCCATTCGTTCACTCCCAGGCGTTTCTATCGTCTAAGTA
>JACTOM010000625.1:856339-872757 GCA_015832385.1 Elymnias hypermnestra | reverse complement strand
AAGCTCAGAGTCACTCAGCGTGCGATGGAGAGGGCTATGCTCGGAGTTTCTCTACGCGATCAAATCAGAAATGAGGAGATCCGTAGCAGAACCAAAGTCACCGACATAGCCCTACGAATCGCGAACCTGAAGTGGCAATGGGCGGGGCACATAGTCCGACGGACCGATGGACGTTGGGGCCCGAAGGTGCTGGAGTGGCGACCACGCACCGGGCGGCGCAGTGTAGGGAGACCTCCCACAAGATGGACCGACGACATAAAGAGGGTCGCCGGTAGCCGCTGGCGCCAGGCAGCACAAGACCGGGCCTTGTGGACGTCATTACGTGAGACCTATGTCCAGCAGTGGACGTCCATCGGTTGAAGCGACGACGACGACGACGACTTGAAGGGATCTCTTCAAGGCTCGCCTAAGAGTCTGGATCGGGACCCGTCAGGCTGCCTTGCGACAACATGTACAGGGCACAATCAGACCGAAGAGACGGCTCTGAGCTGCCTGCGTTTGAAAGTGATGATGGTCCAGGCGTACGTAACCGTAGTGCATCGTGCGCTGTAAGGGAAAATCCCGGTTTGTCACTCTAGTCTAGCATCATGAGGGGCTGGACCGACCGCCCGAGGGTAATAACGAGCCACGGCCGAAGCCTCCTACCAGACCAGACTCAGATAAATTAGAAAATACGATTTTCTAAATTCGTCCTACCGGGGATTGAACCCGGGACCTCTGCTAGCAAAGCGAATACTCTCACCACTGCGCCAGTGTTGCCGTCAAAGCTGGTTTACGGACGATAGTTTAAAGTGTTAACATAAGGGAAAAGTGAGGCCGATCGCGCCTCTCTATCGTTTGTTGCACGCTCAGGGGAACAATCGATTCATAACACGTTATCACGTCAAAAATTAAAATCTCTTAAGTAGTTTCGTAGTTCATTATGGTAAATAAGAAGCTGATAAAAGCGATGTCGTCTGCGTTACATGAGAGACAGAACAAATTTGGTTACTATGAAAAAGGATATAGTGAGCTAAGCTTAAAAGATAGATATATGATGTAGCAGACTTTTTTTGAGAACATTTAAATGGAAACAAATCTGTCATACATTATTTTTGTGACATATTAACCGTTGACGTAGCGCACGCAGCGGAAGCTGTCAAAAGGTAAAAAAATCTGATATCGAAACATTCTACACATAGTCCACCGCTTCTATTGGTCTTAACCTGATGATATTGTTGTGATTAGATGTTTATTTAAAGAACGAATTTAATTAAGTATCTTTTTGACAGTTAAAATATGTTTGCGTCATGATATTAGTTTTTGTATTGACTAAGTAAGCGGCGGGCGCGAATGATGACGTTGCGTTGGCATAGGCGGAGCTTGTTCGTAGAGTACGATAGTTGTAGTTTTGATATTAAGTGTATTAGTGTAGAAAGTTTTAATGTATTGAGATTATTAAAAAAAAAAATGTGTATACATCAGGATTAATGGAATCATATTTATGAATAGAATATGTGTTATTAAACTCAACATATAGCCTACCTAGATGAATGGACAAGTAAAGAAAACAAACTCTTCAGCTTCTATCTTATTTATGTTATATATGTCGGAGAATAAGAGAGAAGGAAGCATAAAGCATAGGGGCGTAGGGTTCTCCGCCGACATTGTCATTAATGGCATCCATAATTTACATACTCTGGGCGTTGGTGGGCAATGTAGGTGCAATCAAACACTTTATTAATTAACTCAGATTATAATGTTCAGTCACTTAATGTTGCCGATATCAATTTATAAAAACTCAAATCAAATCAAAAATATCTTTATTCAAGTGGGCATATTATAGCACTTTTGAATCGTCAATTTTTTTTCCACACTTTCGTTTTAATATACGTCTGATGATGGTACTCAAGACCGCACCGGCGCGCCGTCATCGGAGAACTGGAGAGACGTGCGTCGGATTGTCACTTTTGACAGCGACAGCGCCAGCGTTCCACAGACTATTGCACTCCGACATATGTAAAAGGAAGTTAAGCAAAACTTCGCTTTTTATATAAATGTGGATTATATAATTGAAAACACTTCTATAGGTTTGTTTTTATATTAAAATAAGAGGGTATTATACAAAAGAATGGTGCCGAAGCTCATTCATTTGCAAGCTGCAAAGGGAATCGACGGAGCTTTGAATAGCGCCGGCTTCGGAGGCCAGCCTTTTGTTTGTGCTGAATGACTAAACATATCCACAATGCAGCCATTACAGCTGTAGCTTTGTGAGTAATTTATTGCTTTGCTTGAAGGAAATGAAACCCTTTATAAAGCTAGAACCATCACGTTAAAGACTTCCTTCAATTACTGGTTCTAGCACTTGAGGAATGATTTAAAACGAACAACTGAAAGCTGTGAAAGTAATGATCGTACACTTTGAGCACGTATTCCTTTCGCGACGTAAACTGTTACTAGGAACGGAATTCCCTATATCCTCAAGAATTTGATAAATATGTGGGTAATAATTTGGGGAAGAGTTATTGCATAAACATTTCAAAAAATATTTCAAAAATGGTGAAAGCTACGCAAAAATGATGTATGACGAAATTGTTCCTCATTAAAAGCTCTCAAAAAAAGTCCATGACAGCATATATCTATCTTTTAAATTTGACTCAATATAACCTTTTTTATGGTTATCCAATTTGTTCTCTCTTTTTTGCTAAGGCGTAATTACTTGTCAGTTACTAAACTGACTGCCTCATTGGTCTAGTGGTTAGCATGTTCGACTACAGACATGAGGTCCTGGGTTCGAGTCCCGGGTCGGGCCAGTTCGAAATCGATATTGAGTTTTCTATTAAGATTTTCTCAATATTTGCCCGAAGTTGGGAAGTTGGCGGTGTGATTCACCCCCGTGCCTCGGAGAGCCCGTTAAGCCGTCGGTCCTGCGCCTGATCTCTCTCCGGTCGTGTCGGATTGCCGTCATGTCGGTCTATGAGAGTGAAGGAATAGAGAGTGCACTTGTGTACTATGCCTGTCAAACCGTAGTGGAGCAGCGTGGTGGGTCTATGCTCTAAAAACCCTCTCTCACATGAGCGAGGAGGCCTGTGCCCAGCAGTGGGACGTTAATGGGCTGCTACTTACTTTTACTTAGTAAACAATCTGAAGAGTTCTTTTGCTTGAACGCACTAATCTCAGGAACTAGTGGTCCGATTTGAAAAATTCTTTCAGTGTTAGATAGTCCATTTATCGAGAAAGGCTATAGGCTATATAATAATGTTTCGAAAACAGGGTTTTTTTTTTACTTTTTGACAGCTTTCGCTGCGTAAACGGTTAAATTTTCGCAAAAATCATGTATAACAGATTTGTTCCCCTTTAAATTTTCCTCAAAAAAAGTCTGCAATAACATTTATCTATCTTTTAAGGTTGGCCCATTGTAACCCTTTTCATGGTAACCAAATTTCTTCTCTCTCTTTTGTTACGCAAACACAATTACACGGGTTCGTTTAGTAATGAATATACAAAGAAAAGTTGTTCTAACATAAGAAGAACCCATTAAAATCTCAATCGGGTTAGTGTGCCAATAAAGTTTGCGAGAACAATTGTTAATAACGCCACTCTACGCTCAATTACACATTGTTTGAGGAAACCGCTACATTATTCTCATTTAATCGATTCGATGAGACGAAATGCGTAACTAATACACAAATTATCTTCCTGATTTTAAAATAATATGTTCCAGTGTATATTACGAGGTCAAAAGGTGGGAGTAGACAGAATTAAATTCACATTTGCAATATCAGTTTACAGATTTAATCGTATTTGGATGTGATGATACCTTACGTTCTGAGTAGCTTTCACGTGTTGTATTTAATATCCAATAAAAGTAAGTAGCAGCCCATTAACGTCCCACTGCTGGGCACAGGCCTCCTCACTCCGAGGAGCGAGGGTTTTTAGAGCATAGACCCACCACGCTGCTCCACTGCGGATTGGCAGGCATAGTACACAAGTGCACTCTCTATTACTTCACTCTCATAGTCCGATGTGACGGCAATCTGACCCGACCGGAGAGAGATCAGGCGCAGGACCTGAAAACTCAATATTGATTTTTTAATTGGCCCGACCCAGGACTCGAACCCAGGACCTCATGTCTGTAGTCGAACATACTAACCACTAGACCAATGAGGCAGTCCCCATAAAAGTAGCCTGTAGTTAATTTCGAAGATCTAACCTACATCTGTACCAAATTTTATCAAAATCGGTTTAGTGGTTTTGGCGTGAAAGCGTAACAGAGTAACTTTTGCATTTATCGTACAATTAAACCCATAAGCCGCTGTGCCTCCGCTCTTTAAATCTCAAATATCTTCTAAGATATTCATTTTAATGAAATGCTGTTAAAGGCTGTGTTAATCTACATAAAACATACAATATATATAATGTATTTAATTGGATAAAGAATAATACTGTATTGTATAAAATAACACATACTTTTTGTAATATGTAAAACGTAAATATGGTTATTGTGAGTTATCCTTTAGAGATAAATATATACTACCCTGGGCTTTGTCGATTTTTTTGAGATAAACACTTCCTTAGTACATTAATTTAATCTATTTCGTAATGTTTTTAGCCAGCGTTTGCAAATTAAACGTATAAAAATAAGTTTATTACATCACTTTACAAATCTTTGAATTTATTACCGTTTCTGTTATATATGTCGGAGAATAAGAGAGAACGGAGAAGCATAAAGCACAGGGGCGTAGGGTTCTCCGCCGACTTCGTTATTAATTGGATCCATTATTTAATTTCTTATTCTGTGGGCGTTCGTGGGTAATGTTGGTGCAATCAAACACTTTATCAATTAACGCGGATTATAATGTTCAATCACTTAATGTTCCCGATATCAATTTACACAAACTCATTAACACTAATTGCTAGGAACGCGACAGTTTCAACAGTTGACTGCTCCGGTCGAGCGCTACTCGACAACTGCCGAGTGACTCTGTCCACGCCGATAGATGGCGCCAGCGTTCCACAAAAATCTGCCCTCCGACATATAATATATATGTTTTGTATATATAAAATTTTATCTATTATTATAATAAAACTGTATTAAAATCCATGTGTAGTTAAAAAGATCCAAGGTAAAAAGATGTCTGAAGAGGTTTCAAAATATTGAAAAGCGTAAAAAATCCGTAAAATAACTTAATAAAAATCGCGAATTATATGAAAATATAGTAAAATATCTGTGAAATATTTCCGTGTGTTCCTTTTGTTTGTAAATAAGTATTAAATTACATTTATTGGCCTCTATCACAGTCTCGCGCTTCACCTTTTGTGACAGGAGCCCTTACAACAGCCAGGCTTCTGTCATGTGGTTAACATGGCTTCTGTGTGGTCACACGGATCACTGGAGGGCACCCTTCCAAATTTTTGACAAAAAAAAAACATTTAACAGTATCTCTATTAGATTATTACAGTCTTTTTTTATTGCTGAAAGGTTAGAGCTGGACTGTGATAGCACCTAGTGACACTACAGTCTGAGTTTAAAAGTTCTTTCTCGCCAATCTTTATTTTTTGCTTTCAAAGTTTTAGAACTTTAAATAAGTAAGGTAGCAAAGTTTTCTGTAACTTTTTGGAGGATAAAAAAGCAGACACTTTAAGTGAGATCAAGATGAAAAAATGAGATAGTTTCCCAGAGAAAACTAAGATGGAAGCGGCATTTTATCTCTTACGGTGCTACTACACTGCCGTTTACAAATGTTTGTTAACATTATTAAACACTTTCGAACAAATATTTGATGATAATATTAAAAAATGATTTCATGTTAGGTAATGTTAATTTTTTTCTTATTGCTGGCAGTTTAACGCTTGACTGTGGTCTCACCTGATGGTCAGTGATGATACAGTCTAAGATGGAAGCGCACTAAGCTGGTAAGAGGTGATATTCCCCTAATGCTTTCTACACAACGTCGTACTGGAACACATTCTTTTTGTTCGGAAATACGACTTTGCTGGTAGGGTGGTACTAGCCACAGCTGAAGCCTCCAGTCCAGACTCAGAAAAATAAGGAAATACTATTTCCAAAATTCGTCCTTCCGGGGATCGAACCCGGGACCTCTTCTGGCAAAGCTAAACAAAATAATTATTAATATGCCAGTGATGCGATGTTTTCAATTGTTATAAATGTTTGTAAGCATTCCTAGCAGTACAGAAGCCCTCAAAACATCTAACATAATGTAACATTTGTAAATGTTTATGAACATTTTATAACAGCAATGTGATAGAATCATTATAGTTTCTGCACAGCATCATATCGGAATACAAATCTTGCTTGGTTGCACGTTTAGGCTGGTAGTGTGGTCACGGCCGAAGCCTCCCACCAGTCCAGACCCAGATAAATTAGAAAATGCAATTTCAGCTAAGCGAGTACTCACACCAATGTGCCAGCAAGGCCGTTATTGAAGGCAGTGAAGCTTTCTCTATCACCTGTAATTTTTCTTCCATATATCGCATGTAACATTACAGCTACGTAAAGCGTCAAAATATCTATCGTTACATAAACTGCTATCTGTAACCTTAGATCTTTTGAACCGTTCAAGGGATTTTAATGCAGTTTCCAGCAATAGATAGAGTGATTCAAGAGGAATGTTTGTGTGTATAATACATATATATTATAGTATAGAAAATTCAATAAAATTATTATTGTGCGTTTAAAACGCACACTCTGGCTAAACCTTACGGGATAGAACAAATTGATGTACTACGGAACTGTATATCTGATAAATAGAAATTTAGCCAAGGTAGATGTTCCCCGGGTGTCCACTTGGCAGCTCTCGCATCTCTCCCACCTAAAGCTCCGAAATAACAATACGAAGAACACTATAAAAGAATACGCAATTATTTCTTTCTTTTTAGGAGCATATTAATGTATTTGTAAGTTTGTTTTGAAGGCGGTTCTTTTTTTGTTAAAATTTCCTATTTATTTTTTGATTTTTAATGAATCTGAAGTAAACTAACAAATTTGTCTCAATATATGTACACCTAAACCGCGTTTCTCATGAGATAACACCGTTTAAATGAAACAACTTTACAAAGTTAAATTTACATTAACATCGCCACACCCGGGATCGAACCCGAAACCCTCATACCACCGCTTCACACATAATTCACCTTTCAAATATTGCAATGCAGCAACAAACGTAAGGTCACTGGCATTTGATTACACACAGTTATAGATTTTGCCAAAAATCACACCCTTACTGTAAGCCGTTGAAGAGTTCCATTGATCTTCATATTTAACTACGACTAGCACTTGACCATACCGAAGTTACGGTAGGCGACTCAAATATCTGGATAGCTTATGGAAGATTCTTCAGAGTATCGTTGATTTGCTCCTATAAATTGAAGATTTCCGTCACTTTGTCATGGATTCCATCATCAGAACCTTACCAAACTATAACAGAACAACCTTTGAAGTATATCCTTTCTAATCAAAAAAGAACTATCGAAATCGGTTGGCGTGATCTTGAGTTATTCGTCCATTTGTCCTGCACATGCTTAAAACAAATTTATCCGGTTTTCTCATGGATGCCATCATCAGAACTGGTTTAAAAAAAAAATGGGACCCTATGACGAGCACCACCTTTCATTTAAAAAAAAATCATCAATATCGGTCCACCCAGTCGGGAGATATGAGGTAACAAACATAAAAAAAATACAGACGAATTGATAACCTCCTCCTTTTTTTGAAGTCGGTTAAAAAAGATCGATAAAAAGTCTACGATGATATATATTTATCTCTAAAGGATAACCCACAGTAACCAATTTTATCTTTTACAAATTACAAATGTAGTGTTAGGAGGCACAGCGGTTGGTAGGAGGTATGGTTCGTCCTGGTTAGCAACGGTCTTCATACGCAGTATATGTTTTTTTATTGCTGACAGATTAGGGCTTGACTGTGATCACACTTGTTGGTAAGTGATGATACAGTCTAAAACGGAAATGCATTGGTGGTTAGAGGTAATTTACCTCTCATGTTTTCTACACAGCATCGTAACAGAACACAATCTCTTTGCTTCTACATCTTTGCTCATAAGGTGGAAACTATAGTTTGTTCGCGTTAAGAATACAGTGAGTTATCATTTTTTTCAAATTACTAGGTCAAGTTTACAGTGACTTCAAGACCGTGTAACTTAAAAAGATTTTATTGGTTAGGGGGCGCGGCTTGACTGATGACTCACTGTATTTTTAACGCGTACAAACTGTAAACACGGCCCTAACCAGCAGACAAACACATAATCCCTATTGAATAATACACATTCAGGTAACAAATAGTCAAGCTAAGACTGTATATATAATATGCATTTATATGTATGCATTCAAGTATGTCCATTGTAAGCGCCATGAGATCAGCGACGGTCATCGAACCGGGGACCTTTCTGATCGTAGCTTGACCTATCGTGAGCCTAGGGCCCGTATTATGGTTTCCAACACGTACATATAACGATTGTTAACTTTAATGAACGTGTGAAAACAACTTTACTGTCTAAGATTGTTGCTAATTAATATACTGACTTACAAAATGAGTCGACTGGGGAGTTTTACAAGTGGGTATAACTGATGGTAGCAAAAGAGAGAGATATATTTATGGCATGAGAAGGGTAAAGTGTGCCATTTATTTAATGGACAACCGGAAAATTGTATTACTTATCTTACCAAAATAATTAGGCAACTTTATGCTATTAAATTACTATAACTTTAAGGTATTTATATCAATGAAACGTTTACATGCGCAACTTCCGGTTTAATGCTATTAAATTTGACTCATGTTCAATTACCGCTTCCGTTTGAAGTCGTTGTTTGAACGACTGTGATTGGTGGAGCTATTTTTCGAGTGGGAAGTTTTACAAGAGGGTATCACATGAGAGACTATTTGTACAAGAAGAGTAAAGTTTTGTCGTCGTCGTCGTCGTCGCCTCAAACGATGGACATCCACTGCTGGACATAGGTCTCACTTAATGACGTCCACAAGGCCCGATCTTGCGCCGCCTGGCCACAACGGCTACCGGCGACCCTCTTTATGTCGTCGGTCCACCTTATGGGGGATCTCCCTACACTGCGCCGCCCGGTGCGGGGTCGCCACTCCAGCACCTTCGCCCCCAACGTCCATCGGTCCTTCGGACTATGTGCCCCGCCCATTGCCATGAGACGCCATGACACGCCATGAGACGCCCATTGCCATGAAACGTTAAAGGGCTGCTACTTACTTACGGATAGCTCTGAAATATTGGGAGGTATTGAGTAATATAGGTTACAACGTTTAATAATACCAAAAATCATGGTGTAATATTGCAAAATGTTATGCAATGCGAGGTAACAAAAACGAATGGCACTATTTTGTTAATATAGACTTTCGAGCTGTGTCTCATGAAGTAGTTGTCTGAAGAGAAGTAATGCTAAAAGTTGTTAATTAATGTGGGTTTGGAGTTTTCTTCTAATACAATGTATATGTACCTACGATAAAAGTGTCAATTTAGTAAATGAATAAATAAATCATTGTTTTTAGAATGTAAAAAATCTGTTACTATTTTTAGTGGTCATTAAAATTTACAAGCAGCTGAAGATGGTTGCTCTCTCACTTCTACAATTCTTTATTTTATCTCTTAAAATACTCAAATAACCCTCCAAATCAGAAGGTTGCGTGTTTCATATCACGTCACCACCTTAGGAATGGATGCAGAAAAATAATAATATTAACAATACATTATATAACTGGCGGGCGATCCGCCTTGGGAGGTGACGGCGGAAGTTCTCGCAGCTTCTTACCAGTGCAGAGTAGCTGCGAGGGCCAGAGGAGAAACACGTGATGCTGACGAGGTCAGGAGAGTCAAGGTTATTGCAGACAGAGCCTTGATCCAAGTATGGAAAGAGGACCTCAGGTCCCCAGTAGCCGGTGGGGCCATAATAGCCCTCCGCCATAATAGGGTCCACTCCGCCCTCACTTGGAGCAATGGCTAGGTAGACGACACGGATTGCTTTCCAACGGTCACAGTTGCATTAAAAAATACCTGCATCAAATCGTTGGCTGTGAGCGCACCACACGGTGGTCGAATGTCCTGATTGAGGACCTCAGCGTCAACTTCTGACGTCGCAGATCGCCGTGGACCTCTTGCTAACAAGTATTGTTGGTACAATCCTTGTCAACCAGCGGGCCTGGAGTGCTGTTGCCATTTTCTGCGAAACTATCATTTCATTAAAGGAGGCACGGCGAAGACAGAGGGCGAATGTAGCTGGAGCACAGTACCCCCGACGGAGGAGAATAGGAAACAGGAGACGGAGATTTATCCAACCAGGCCCTGTAGTGTACTTTTGAGTCGGCTTCATTCGGAGTGGTTAGAGTAGAATACCACAACGAATGTGGTCCTTCCATTCCCGAATGACGAGGCCTCGTTATACGTTTTAGTGGGTATTCTGGTACCATCGGCGAGTCCCACACTCCCGCCGGTCTCCCGGCGACGAAAACTACATTATAAAATATTAATAATGGTAGCTTTTTTTTTCACTAAGACCCAGCGGAACCCTCTTCATCCATAAATGAGGCACCAGGGGTTCAACTTTCGCATTCGCCCCTTGTTAAAAGTTAATTAATAACTGGTAGCAAACGTTAATAAAATCTGAGAACTCAAATATCTTCTAAAATATCGTACATTTTATAACATAATACTTAATTACAACTAACCACCAATCTAAGTGTTTCCCTCCGAATACCATTTGTTAATTATTTTGTATAATATTAATAATACCATTAGCAGTTAGTTATTAACAGGTATAATGAATAATATAATTGTAATCAATTAATCAGGCTTTAATTACAGGCCTTAAATTATCATATTAAAATAGTCAAATGACGAACCATATTCATTTAATGTAAATGGAAACTCTATTGACGTTTGTTTAAATACTGTGGACAATAAATCTCAATAAATATTAATGGGATAAAAACTTAATATTGATAATGTTATTAAAGATACTGAAGTATTTCTGGTCGCCTTAAAGGATTTAAAAATAAAAAAGCATTCGTTAAAAATATTTAATCTCATCCGACGCGAGGAAGATCTTGTAAAGGAAACAAAACGGCTATTTGTTTAAATGCTTCGTTGTCAATGAATGATGGTATCTAATTAAGTTCTGCTAATTGGCACAGATAAAAAAAGCACTAAAGAGGCGATTAGCCTTTTACTTTTTTACTCTGTGCAACAGATACAAAATCAAATGTGTAAAAAGGTTGAATATCATTTAATAAAATCTGTCAATTTATAATTCCAACCACTAAGCTCAGAAAGCACTTTTAAATCGTTAGTGGTTACTAATCTACTACCGGTTTAGAAAGTTGATTCTACTGAGAATAAACCGACAAAAAACTCAGCGGTTACTCTTTAAAATATATAATCTTCAACATTATTATATGCCTTTTATAAAAGGATGTTTCTGACATAATTCTTGAAATAAATCCAAAACCGAGTACAGTATCTTATTAAAAATACCAAGTCAAGTCGTCGGAGTTGACCTGGCATGGCTGAAGACCAAAGTCTTCGAACAGTGCGTGTTGTCAGTGATGACATACGATTCTGAAGCGTGGTCGCTGACTATGGGCTTCATGCGGAAGCTGAGAGTCACTCAGCGTGCAATGGAGAGGGCTATGCTCGGAGTTTCTCTACGTGATCAAATTAGAAATGATGAGATCCATAGTAGAAGCAGAATCACCGACATAGTCCTACGAATCGCGAACCTGAAGTTGCAATGAGCGAGCACATATTCCGAAGGACCGATAGACGTCGGGGGCCGAAGGTACTGAAGTGGCGACCCCAAGGTTGACCGATGATATAAAGAGGTCCAGCAGACAGGCGGCGCGAGATCGGGCCTTGTGGACCTCATTACGTGAGACCTATGTCCAGCAGTGGACGTCCATCGGTTGAAGCGACAACGACGACGATTAAAAATACGTATGCTCAAACCGACAAATGATTTCTGAACCTTATACACTCTAAAATCTGGAATTACAAGATTTCTTGTATTAAAATTGTGTATTTCGCTCTTTATGTATAAGTTAATATTAAAATGTTAGCTGAGTAGTTCCCGTTGACGTGGGAGTATGCGAAGACACGTTTTTGAAGGCTTTTACATGTAGAATTAATTAAAAATATATATTGTATTGATCATCATCACTTCTTGCCCTTATGCCATTAGGTGGGGTCGGCACAGCATGTTTGCTTTCGCCATTTCACTCTATCCGCTGTCATTTCTACATTCACACCCCTTACACACATATCCTCTTTTACACAGTTCATCCACACTATTTTGGTCGCCCTCTCCCGGCCCTGCCGTTTACTATCATATTTAGGATCCTCTTGCATACATGGCTAACCTCCCTTCTCATGACATTTCCATACCAGGATAGCCTTCCACTCCTTAACTTCTTCGTCACTGATGCTATATATAAGGAATAGCGAGTGCACTTGTATACTATGCCTGCCAATCCGCAGTGGAGCAGCGTGGTGGGTCTATGGTCTAAAACCCTCGCTCCTCGGAGTGAGGAGGCCTGTGCCCAGCAGTGGGACGTTAAAAGGGCCGCTACTTACTACTTACTTCCACCATCTTCTTCAAAAAAATACTTGAGTACTTTGGGCACATTAACCTCGAAAAGCTCGTAATAGCTGGAAAAGATAATGGCAAGAAGTTGGAGTCAATGCGTTGGTCCGATTAGACCAGCACCACATTACTTCCGTTTACGATGCCTTACATGCCGCGGAAACCAGAGGCAAATGGCGTTCCATTATTCAAAGCAAATGCCTCATCGGATGTTGTTGTCACGACCCTCAGACTTAACGAGGCTCTCCCTTACTTTGACTATAATGCGATAGATAGAAGACAAACAATTATGTGACGACGTGATACTGCCATTGAAAGAAAATAAATTTATTCTACATTGCACATAAATAAACAAACAAACTTAAATTATAATGAAAGAAAAATACTAAACTTACTATCTATATATAAACAATGTAGAAAAGGTCTGCAGCTCAGCAATTGCTATGCGTCCGAGTTAGAAAATCCGGACNGAAGTTGGGAAGTTGGCGGTGTGATCCACCCCCGTGCCTCGGAGAGCACGTTAAGCCGTCGGTCCTGCGCCTGATCTCTCTCCGGTTGTGTCGGATTCCCGTCACATCGGACTATGAGAGTGAAGGAATAGAGAGTGCACTTGTGTACTAAGCCCGCCAATCCGCAGTGGAGCAGCGTGGTGGGTCTATGCTCTAAAACCCTCGCTCCTCGGAGTGTGGAGGCCTGTGCCCAGCTGTGGGACGTTAAAAGGGCCGCTACTTACTACTTACTTCCACCATCTGCTTCAAAAAAATACTTGAGTACTTTGGGCACATTAACCTCGAAAAGGAGGTTGGAGTCAATGCGTTGGTCCGATCAGATCCGCACCACATTAAAAACTTCCGTTTACGATGCCTCACATGGCGCGGAAACCAGAGGCAAATGGCGTTCCATTATTCAAAGAAAATGGCTCATCGGATGTTGTTGTCACGACCCTCAGACTTGAGGAAACGAGGCTCTCCCTTACTTCGACTGTAATGCGATAGATACAGGACAAACAATTATGTGACGACGTGTTACTGCCATTATAGATTCAGTTTAAGCTGTAGTCACTGACTGACTATAACCGGACGATGTTATTGATATATTTGGAAGTGTAATTACTCTGTGGGCAAATATTTTAGCACACTCAAGTCAGCTTTTAAGTCGCGTCACGTAGAGTTACATGTCGATGCCAATATGGCGCCGAGCGAGGTTGCATTCAAAAAACACTTTGCAATGTCGCTTATTTGGACGTCGTGAAATGCGCTACACTGCTGTCGTTATCGGTAAAAAGACTAATTAAGTTTTTTTTACTTCGTATCGAGACCTAAGTCAGCTATATTCAATGATTAACCATTCAAAAACTCTTCACTCAAGTGGTTTACAGACTAGCGGCCCGTCCTGGCTTCGCACGGAAAGACATAAATAGGTACAGTTATTTAAATTATAAGCACGATAATTAAAACGACCATGAATTGACAAATATTATGAAAAAGTGTGATTCCTAATACTACAACTAATTAGCTCTGAAAAGAACTTTTTAAGTGAAGCATAAAAATATGATAAAAAACTGGAAATGTCGCTTGCGTCCACTGCGTAAGGTAACCTAGTTCATAATGGTGCACCTCCTCCTCCCGCACTGCCCCTCTCTCGTCAAGTTAGTTACTCGATGCGCTGCGTGGCGGCCGCCGCCGGCACGCAGCGCATCGATCGCATATTTCACGATATCTTTTGAATGGAATATCCGATTTCAATAATTAAAAAAGTAATCATCAGGTATTGAGACAGTCTTGGATATTACATTATTTATTTGGATAAAAATTTATAAATAGTATGCATAACACGGTCTGATTTTGATCGGCATTTCTATCAATTTGTTAAATGTATAAAAGTAGTTATAGTGACGTAACTGCAATAGTTAGACATATGGTCTCGCGAAGTTTTTTGTAGATATTGATATTTTCTATAATATTGCAGAACATTTTTTTGTCCTATCATTAATACTCTTCACAGCGTATGCGATGAAAGACATTTTATGGCTAATTTCTTTTCACCTTCGGTTGGTTTTAATAGGAATTTCTAAAGAATTCTATAGTAATCTAGTACTAAATATAGCCTATGTTACTCAGTGATAATGTAGCTTTCCAATGAAAAAAGAATTATTAAAATCGGTCGAGTACTTTTTGAGTTTATTCGTTACATACTCCTCTCCACCTCTTTATAATATTTGTGTAGATTTCAGTGGTCAGATTTACTGTTACAACTTATGATATTAAAGATCGACTTCGTTTTATAGCTTTATGAAGAATCCCAATTACACTCAGTATCGTCTTTTATCATCGTTAATACAATATTATCCCAATTTATATTATTAAAGGTTTTTTATTGAGTGTCATACATACCTCATAGTATGAATTAACATTTTAAAATGTCAGAATTTGTGTGAATCTCAAGAACTACCGTTTTAAATTGAGGTTTTTTTATTGCCCATTTATTGAGGAAGGCTATAGGTTAATTTATATCACATTACGACCAATAGAAGCGGAGATTTAATAAATATGGCAAAAATCGAGAATTCTAATTTCTTTTGTGTCACTATATCAATTTAAGAAAACTTAACTACAAAAGTAAGTTTCAAATGTGACCTCATTAGTACTTTGGACAATATAAACTTTTTTGATGTAATCTCACGGCGTTTGACATCAATGTCATATTGACATGACAGTTTTGACAAGTGATAATTGTCAGCGAACGACAACTACGTATATTTGCTCTATATGTGTGTGTGTAATGTGGTTTTTTAATGGTTTAATGTATTTTTTACCATAATTTTGATAAACACATTATCATTGTGCACTCCTTCTTTATATAACAAAGAAGTGTGTGAAATACTCTTCTGTCCGCGAGAATTTTCGATAAAAGAGGCATTTTCACGCTGGGAAATGCCTTTACGCACCTCGTTCAAACAAAATCTAAACGGGAGCGTGGGAATCGCTGGCAGTAAGCCAGAATACACCACTAAAACCCAGCGATACCCTCCCCCAGTGGATCGGTTGACGCAATCTACCTTGGTACTCCGGGATACTTCTGGTGGGAACTTAGAAAGGGGGTAGAAGCAACGCAAATATACGCCTCCTACCTGCCAACCTCCTGCGCCGGAGAAGAGGAGCGTCTATAGAGTCCTCCCTCTGCCTCTCATGTGCCTCCTTCAATGATAAAAACCTTCCAACGAAAGGTTCACTCCAACCAACGACGTCAAAAGATGCTGCTGGGGTCCCCATGCCGGGCATTCTACCAGAGTGTGCTGCACCGAATTAATAGGTGCATCACTCATGGCAGGCGGGCGTTTCCTCTCGGCGAACAATCTGATGCAGGTACTTGCCGAAACAACCATATCCCGTCAGCACCTGCACCAGCCTGTAAGAAAGAGGTCCGTGGCCCCTACACAACCATTTCTTCAGGTGTGGACGGATCGCCCATCACCGTAATCAGACCCGCCGTTGGAGATTCCAGGTCATAAAATCTCGTATTAATATAATAAATGTGACTTCGTCGGCGTGGTATAGTGTTTTTGGGAAGAATTAATACTTCGATATTTGCATTTTCACTGCACTAGTCTTTCTGAGGCTCTAAACTGTAAAAAGTAAGTAAGTAGCAGCCCTTTAACGTCCCACTGCTGGGCACAGGCCTCCTCACTCCAAGGAGCGAGGGTTTTTAGAGCATAGACCCACCACGCTGCTCCACTGCGGATTTGCAGGCATAGTACACAAGTGTACTCTCTATTCCTTCACTCTCATCATAGTCCGATGTGACGG
>JACTOM010000625.1:786543-843971 GCA_015832385.1 Elymnias hypermnestra | reverse complement strand
GTATCGTCGTGACCACGATCCATGCAACTGGGTCGAAATATCGGCAAAATTAAAAATTAAAAATCGCCATCGTGATATGTACCCGTTCAAATAGTCAATAAGAAAATATGTTATATTAATGACGCACATACGCACACACAATTATATATATTACATTATGAATTAATTTTAAAATTAATCCATAAGTTTAGGGGTCCAGGGTATTTTAATTATGTATCTTGCTTTTTATGCCCAAATAAAGTTATTATTATTAGATCATGGTCGACTGTAATGCGATATGCCATAGATAAAATATGAGTTAATAAAGTATACTCTACTTCCGTCTAGTCCGATATTCCTCAGTGCCTGAAGACCAAAGTCTTCGAACAGTGCGTGTTGCCAGTGATGACCTACGGTTCTGAGACGTGGTCGCTGACTATGGGCCTCATGCGGAAGCTCAAAGTCACTCTACGTGAATCAGAAATGAGGAGATCCGTAGCAGAACCAAAGTCACCGACATAGCCCTACGAATCGCGAACCTAAAGTGACAATGGGCGGGGCACATAGTGCGACGAACCGATTGACGTTGGGGCCCGAAGGTGCTGCAGTGGCGAGCCCCCACAAGGTGGACCGATGATATAAAGAGGGTCGCTGGTAGCCGCTGGAGTCTGGCGGCGCAAGATCGGGCCATGTAGAGATCATTACGTGAGACTTATGTCCAGCAGTGGACGTCCATCGGTTGAAGCGACTCTGCATAACTACGAGTATATACAGTTCCATACGTATTCAGAGTCATCTTGCGTTTAACAGTTTCATCAGCTATTAAAAAATGATGATTAAACAAGCTGATCATTACTACAAAAGGTTGTCGATAGTAGAATTTATACTGGATTCTTTATACGTAGGGGTCGTCGGTATAACAGTATACATTATTGTATGATACGTAACAGTGTGTGGATGTAAATGTGGATTTATAATCGGGAGTCGTTCCCAGAGCGGTTCCCAGGCGTCCCGCAATTTGCGCTCCATCGGCTCGACGGTATTTCATCTCATAAAACCTCAGCTAATTTACATACACTGGCAACTACAGTAATGCCCCGTGTATATTATATTACACGATATCATTGTTGTTCATATAAACAGCATAAAACTTCTTAGTAAAGTACGTTTCACTACTGGGCACAGGCCTCCTCACTCCGAGGAGCGAGGGTTTTTAGAGCATAGACCTACCATGCTGCTCCACTGCGGATTGGTAGGCATAGTACACAAGTGCACTCTCTATTCTTTCACTCTCATAGTCGGATGTGACGGGAAGCCGACACTCGCGGAGAGAGATCAGGCGCAGGACCGACGGCTTAACGTGCTCTCCGAGGGACGGGGTTGGGTCACACCACCAACTTCCCAACTTCGGGCAAATATTGAGAAAATCTTAATATAAAACTCAATATCGATTTCGAACTGGCTCAACCCGGGACTCGAACCCAGGACCTCATGTCTGTAGTCGAACATGCTAACCACTAGACCAATGAGGCATAAACTTCTTACGTAGTAACAACTATAAAGCTTTTACGCGAGCTTTCAATTGATGTTGCCTCACAACTCCTTCGTATATCAATTTTATTAATGAATGAACATGATATGTCGGATGGCGATGTTATATATACCTTTGTTAAAGTTTAAGATTATTTCATTGTAAAGGTAGTTTAATAATTATTGCCAACAAGTAAATTTTTAAAAGCCATTTAGACGTGTCTTATTCGTCATATATTTTGAAAGTATGGAGTACAAACAAAGCAGATATCCACACCATATCAGCTACCTTATCAGAGGTACCAGAATTTAAAACCAAGCTTCAAGTTCCTCACCTAAGGATAACAAAGTTTGCACTAAATTTAAAGCCTCATCCAATCAATATGCTAGCGTGCGTATGTGTAAGCATGATGAGGATATCATTCGGTTTTAAGCATCACCCGTGGTGCTAGAAGAAGTAAATGATCTAGTAGTGACTCTATACCATGGAACGACGATCATTACTCTATTTATAACGTATCATCTGGTGTACCAGAATTTTTAACAGCGTTTCCATTTCCCCTACCAAGGATCACCAGTTTTTAGACCTTATGGGTATTAAATACAGTTATTGGTTTTTAGGCTTGATTCAGGGTGCGACAATGCCTAAGTGAGCTTCAGTTATTTCAGCTAAGAGTGACGAGTACTTCATTGGTTAAGGTGGTGTTATTGCCCAAGGGTTTTATTTGTTATTCTGAGTCCCTCGAGTAAAAGTTTCTTGGATAAAAAAGCAGATATTATGCACCTCCCCATTCTAGCCCAATTAAAGGCAAGTCATTGACTTACTACTGGCTTCTTCGAGAGAGAGAATATATGTAATTGTCATGCTGTTTTAAAAAGATTTATCCATCCAGTGTCGTGGACGTCGTGTTATATTGAGATTTGTAGCGACGTCGCAAGTTCTTCTTTATCTTATATTGTATCAGCCATTACTTGCAGGTGACATCTTTATGTAAAGATTGTAACAGTTGAACAGTAAATTGCTTATATAATGGTGAAGGACCACGCACGATACGTCACGAAATCTTTAAAACCTTTCTATCTTCTCGCAGAATCGGGATATAAAGAACTTTGCCATAACATAAAAAAAGTAGCTGGGAATCTGACCTCAATAGATATCTATCTTATAAATAATGACTATATCAACGTATAACACGTTAAAAACACATAAATTTCGGTGTAAAAGGCGTGAGAAGAAACCACTCAATAGGGAATAAGTCGCTTTATACCGAAGTTATGTCACATTAAAACGACGTATATACGTAATAAGAAAGCAGAGCCTCTTTCTCACACAATGCAGTACATTGTACCTCGACGTAGGGACGAAATATCGATACATTGAAGTCTTTTTTAAACAATCGATTAATATTGTCGATGTATGAATAGGATATTAATTATTATTAAAATAGAATCTATAAATGAAAAAGCTGAATTATAGTTGCAGAATGGTCAAACTTTAACCAGAACAAAAAGTCAGATTTTCGCACAGATTCCCGCCAAATTCCATCACATATTATAAATCCGGTTGTCAATGTCAAAAACAAAAACATTCTTTCAAATTCAATTTGATTTCTGAACGGTGGGACAATCGTTAATCGTTTGACATTTAGGAATTATTTCTAAGGGACGGCGAAGTTGTTATTTTTCCTATAATCCAAGCATTTTATTTCATGTTTACATATCTTTATATACATTCCCTAGACTTCCAATTGGCCAAATCAGTCCAGCTGCTCTCGAGTTTTAGCGAAACTATCGAACAATAATTCATTTTCATATATATAGAATATAATAAAAATCTTTATTGAAATATTACATCGCTTTCAATAAAATAAATACATTCTAAATAGTTTAGGGTAAATTAAAATTACAGGGATATATAGACATCATCATTACAGTATAATTGATGACTGCGCCTTTATTATAGAAAACTCATTCAGATATCTTTAATAAATTGTTACTTTTTTTTAGTGTAAGTGAGATAGTGTTACTTCAATGACATAATATAGTGTAGTGATATTTTAAAAGCAGGAACTCAAGAACAAAATGTGTCTACCAAAAATAATTATAATTTTAGGTACAATGTGGCAAAGTTACATTAAAATAAAGAAATCTTTATTCGGCCAAATAACATAAAAACGAACTCAATTAACTTAAATACTGCTATAATATAGTAGTATCGTAATCTTATATATACATAAGGTTCTTTATTTAAAAAATATGTATCATACGAACAAAATTTTGCTGCGATTGAAATGTTGCATAGCACTTAGTATAACATTTTTTTTATTAAGCATATACAAACTTTTTGAACTTACACGATGTTTATCGATATTTTCTTTCCCGTGTCCATCCCTAATGCATTGCGATGTCCCTTGGCAGCTTTTTTTGGTGAAAAATTATTCGCTGAACTTGCGTTTATCATTCTATCTCTTTCAGATGTACCGGGAATACGTATGTGTGATAGAGACAGCAACATTTCCTATACGATTGCGGGGCCATTTTAGTTCACGGCGATCTGTTGACGATACAGGTTGTGTGTGTTTTTTAAAACGTACGTAAAAGTTTCTTAAAAGTGCCACAAATAAGTGCTAAAGTGAAAAGTGTTTATAAAAGTGCAAAAGATGTATGTCAAGTGAAAGTGTTTTGTGATTGTCACTTTACAAGGAGTTGTATTTGTGGAAATGGAGTGGATCTTTACATGAAGTTATTGGTAAGCTTTAAATTTATTTGGCACACTTACCCGCGTATTTAAAGGTGACTTCGAAAATAAAAGCAGTTTCAATTACTCCTTATTTCATCAACTATCTTCCAGTGAAAGTCCCGTGAAAATCGATCCAGCCGTTTTGAATATTTGCTAAAACTAAAATACTATCATTTGAAAAGCTGTAAATGTCAAATTACTGACTAGATTGTTCAGAGTTCTTATTTATTTTATTTAAATAAGTAATAGCCCTTGTAAAAAGAAGCCTGATGGTCCAATGGTTGGACAAATAGGATATTGTTATGGGTCATAGTTTCGAATCCTATTCAAGCATTATTTGACCCTTTTCTCTTTCAAACAATCTGTCTTTTATATTATACAGACAGATGTGTTGGACAATTTGCATGTATACGTATTCTATTCGGGTTATTTCATATATTATATGATATAATAAAGCTATGATAGCCCAACAGTGATGATGATATTAAAGACTACTTGGAATCTAAAGATCAAAATGAGAAATCAATATCAAAATATTCGTTTAGTCAAGTAGGCTTAAAAGCATTTTAGAATCGTCTGTACTCTGTCCGTTGTTAACAAATCTACCACCGAATTGGCAAGGTGAATCCGGTGAGAAGAAACCGTCAAGAAACTCAACGGTTACTCTTTTAAATATATATCGGAGAATAAGAGAGAACGGAGAAGCATAAAGCAAAGGGGCGGGTTCTGCGCCGACATCGTTATTAATTTCTTATACTGTGGGCGTTCGTGGGTAATATTGGTGAAATCAAACACTTTATTATTTAACTCGAATTATAATGTTCCCGATATCAATTTACACAAACTCATGAACAATAATAGCTAGGAACGCAACAGTTTTAATAGTCGACCACTCCGGCCGACCGCCACTCGAGAATTGCCGAGAGAGGCGCCGGACTTCCACTTATTGATTCTGCCCCCACGCCGATACACAGATGGCGCCAGCGTTCCACAGACTATTACACTCCGACATATAGTTTTGTAAGTTACAATGTGAAATATTCGTGAGCGACTGAATGAAGTCCAAACATTTTCATCGCTCTATTTGAACATCTTCAACATATATAAAATGGCTTATAATATGTAAAAGTACGTTTTAAACATATTTTTTTGAAACTATGTGGAGGCAAACAGAAGTGATTCGGGTGTCTTATTAAAAATGCGTATGCTCAACTCGACAAATGATTTCTAAACCTTGGTCTCTCTAAAAAATGGCATAAGTTTATTATGTTTCTTGTATTAAAATTGTATATTTCACGGATATATAAAATGTTATTAAATATATATTGCGATGGTACTGTGAAAATTGATGTTTCTTTACATTTATCTCTTAGAAAAGCACGAGATACTAGCTCTTTTTTGTAAAAATACTTTCAATGTCCACCGGCTTTCCCCATAACAGTATGCCGTAAGACATAATGCTATGAAAATGAGCGAAATACACCATTTTGGCCGTTTCAACATCAGTGTATTGTCTAACTTTTCTAACAGCGAATGCAGCGGAACTAAGTTGACTCGCCAGAGTCTTAATATGGGCACCCACTGAAGCCCAGAATCTAAGGTTATTCCTAAGAACAGTGCAGACGTAACTTTCTTCAGAGGACTATCATTAATTTAAATACTTGTACACATTTCTTTTGCACTTGGCAAAGTGAATTCAACATACTTAATCTTTGCCCAGTTCAATATTAAATTATTAACTGAAAACCAATGTGAGCCGAGTGACAGAGTATTTTTTAAATCTTTATTTCTATTAATTTTAAACAACAAAGACGTGTCATCACCAAATAGCTCTATATCACATTTGTCTTTCATGTGATATGCTAATTAATCATTTACATATATTTGGAATAAAAAAGGGCCAAGTATTGAGCCTTGTGGGACACCCATTTTTACTGATGATTTATGATCTAAAACCCTCCCTCCTATGAGTGAGGAGGCTTGTAACCAGCAGCGGGACCATAAGAGGCTTTACCCTTTATAAAAAAAAGATAGAAGAACCGAAAACAAACTGGTAACGCAATATTAAAGGTAAAAAAAGATTCCGAAATCATTTACCGAGTTGACCACACGCATTTTGACGAAATAATATTAACAGTTCCGTATTTTCCCTCTTGGAAATAATTAATATATATAGATATCTTTGGAGGACTTCCCACCCCTTTCTCTGCGTTGGGTTTTCTAAAAGAGATCGATATCGGATACCCAGAATAAGCCGGAGAAATTAGCGGTAAGACCGCCCATTGTATACTCGGATTACTTAATTTAAGTCTTTCCATTATTCTTTCTTTTGTAGTGTTCGATAATGCATATAAAGTAGGAGCCCATTATCGTCACACTGCTGGCCTCCTCATTCATATGAGAGAGGGTTTTTAGAGCATAAACACACCACGCTGGTCCACTCTCTCTATCCCTTCACTCTTATCGTCCAATGTGATGAAAATCCGACACAAGAGAGATCAGGAGCGGGAACGACGGCTTAACGTGCTCTCCGAAGCACGGGGTTATTGAAGTGGCCCGACCTGGGACTACAATACTGGATCTGATGACTGTAGTCGAACATGCTAACCACTATACCAATGAGGCAGTATAACCAATGATACATATTCTTTTATCGAAGGTATAAATCAAAATAAATCAAAATATCTTTATTCAAGTAGGCATAAGTAAAAAAGTAAAAGTAAGTAGCAGCCCTTTAACGTCCCACTGCTGGGCACAGGCCTCCTCACTCCAAGGAGCGAGGGTTTTTAGAGCATAGACCCACCACGCTGCTCCACTGCGGATTGGCAGGCATAATACACAACAAGTGTACTCTCTATTCCTTCACTCTCATAGTCCGATGTGACGGGAATCCGACACGACCGGAGAGAGATTAGGCGCAGGACCGACGGCTTAACGTGCTTTCCGAGGCACGGGGGTGGATCACACCGGCAACTTCCTAACTTCGGGCAAACATTGAGAAAATCTTAATAGAAAACTCAATATTGGTTATTGAATTGGCCCGACCTGGGACTCGAACTCAGGACCTCATGTCTGTAGTCGAACATGCTAACCACTAGACCAATGAGGCATATTACAGCATTTTTGAATCATGTACGTCTGATGATGATACTCCAGAACGTCTTAAAATCTAAAGTTACGAGGGTTCCTTCAAGCCCACAACAAACTCAGTCAGGTGTTTTGTTTTTTGTTATCATCATCATTGCAATATCATATTAGTTTAATATATTTTAATTAAAATTAGAGCAATTCGTTCACTTCCACGCGTTTCTATCGTCTAAATACTCTTGCAACTTATAATACGATTTTTCTGTCAACTTCCTTTTAACAAAGTCTTTGAATTTATTAATTGACAACTCTAAAAATATCCCTCTATATTTTTCTATTTAAGGTATTGTATTGAAATTTCTATAAAACATTAATTACGCGTGTTATATAGTTGCATCCAATGCATTAAAATACGAATAATGTACGATATACTTTGTTACATGTTGTTAACTTATTAAAAGTTGAACTCATGGGAAATGGATTGCGTTATTCGGAAGTTTTTTTTTTTATTGCTGACAGTTTAGCGCTTGACTGTGATCTCACCTGATGGTAAATGATGATACAGTCTAAGATGGAAGCGCGCTAATCTGTTAAGAGGCGATATACCCCTTACGGTTTCTACACAGCATCGTACCGGAACACAAATCTCTTTGTTTGGCGGTACGTTTTTGCTGGTTGGGGGGTAACTAGCCACGGCCGAAGCCTCGCAGTCCAGATTGAGACAAATTAGAAGATACAATTTCCTACCGGGGATCGAACCCGGGACCTCCGCTAGCAAAGCGAATACTCACACCACTGCGCCAGCGAGGCCGTCAAAGTTACATGCTAATTAGATTTGAAGGTCTTTTATTCATTAGACTGGCTTTTATACAGCAAAATACATACTCGTTGACTTGGTTTTAAGCACGTGTTATTAGGTATTGAGCCATCATGCTTAGCTAGTAGGGGTGTGCGTTAATTCGAACTTCGAATTATTCATTCCGAATCGAATGTTAATAATCGATTCGGAACTCGAATAGAATAATTCGTAAATTCGAATAATGCGATGTTTTTTCGAATTATTCGTACACTATTAAATTATTAGCGTCTTATGTTCAATATTCAAATATATTTACACAAACAGAACAATTATTATAGGTTTTTATTTTAATGATAATGAAATAACAGGCAATTTATGGTAGCAAATACAGTATTCTAAAACATATGACATTTGAAAATTAGCTACAATTTTTTGTTTACTAATAATAAAAACGATACTAAAAAGGGGGGATAATGATGTTCGTTTATCAGATACAATATCATCAGCAGTGGAAAATAATTCCTAAATATCTTCTGGCCATTAGTAATAATCGGGGAAATTAATTTTTTCTTGTCGCCACCAAATAAGTAGATCTTATTGACGACTTTTTTCAAATTTCTAACGAATTTCAAATACTCGATTCTATTTAAACGATATTCGCACACCACTATTAGCTAAATAACTACCTCATTGGTCGAGTGGTTAGCATGTTCGACTACAGACATGAGGTCCTGGCTTCGGGGAGTTTTCTATTAAGATTTTCTCAATATTTGCCCGAAGTTGGGAAGTTGGCGGTGTGCTCCACCGCCGCGCCTCTCTCTCTCTCTCTCTCTTTGATCTCTCCCTGGTCTTGTCGGACTATGAGAGTGAAGGAATAGAGAGTGCACTTGTGTACTATGCCTGCCAATCCGCAGTGGAGTAGCGTGGTGGGACTATGTCTCTAAAAACCTTCGCTCCTCGGAGTCAGGAGACCTGTGCCCTGCAGTGGGACGTTAAAGGCCTGCTACTCATTTGTTAGCTAAGTAACGTTGGCTTTTATTAAAGCATCATTTTTTAATAGCTATATGTTTAAAAAAAGGAATGATATAATCATCGAGATTACAAAAACCGTCTAAAATGAGATTGGATTCTATAGATAGTCATCTCTATACAATGTTATATTAATAACATCACGTTATATCCCGAGGTAACTCGCGCGCGTTGATGTCTTTTCTAAGATACCATCTCAGATGTAAGATGTAAGCTTTCAAGATGATATTGTTAAAGTCTGTTAATGTCTCCAATAAAATGAAGGCTTACAACTGGCACTATACTAACTTAGGATGATTTTTTTGTAATACTTCAAGTTATATACGTATATCTGTCGTTGTCGAGCATAGTGCTAGGTATGGAACCAGGTTGGAGATCTGTGTCCTCGTTTTGTGAGTCTGTCGTCTTGCAGAAAGAGGGGTTAGAGAGGGAAAGGGACATTGCGATCGAAGCTCCTCCCAGTCGAGGAGGAGAGTGGGTATCAGGAGGCGTAGTTTGCTCGACGTTCCTTGAACTAGAATGTATTTAGAGTGCCAGACCTGAATGCGTCAGCGAACAGCCGTTTCCTAGCATACGAATAAAAGAGGGTTTCGCCGGGTTTTAGTAGGTATTCTGGTGTAGCTCGCGAGTAACACACTCCTAATTGGAGGACCAGAAGAAGAGGCTGGAGACCCGGCAAAATACGTCAGGTACGACGTCATTCATCGGGACACCAAGACGCCCACCGTGGAGGTGTTCGTCCGGCAGTTGGTCACCAGTGGTGACAGCAGGAGCTCACGAGGTAGTGGATGCCCAGTGCTTTCAGATCTAGGGTGCTGGCTAGCAATGCCATGGAAATGTGTGTGCGGGGAGTGGTCAGCGTGGCGGAACATGCTCCTCGCAAATTACCAGACGAACACCTCCACCGTGGGCGTTTTGGTGTCCCGATGAATGACATAATTCCTGACGTACTTCGGAGCTCCTACTATGAGGCGTAGGCACTTATTCTGCTGGATCTGCAGCCTCTTCTTCTGGTCCTCCATCCAGGAGTGTGTGACTCGCTGTGTGACAGCCCATTAACGTCCCACTGCTGGGCACAGGCCTCCTCAATCCGAGGAGCGAGGGTTATTAGAGCATAGACCCACCACGCTGCTCCACTGCGGATTGGCAGGCATAAGACGACAAGACCGAAGAGAGATCAGGTGCAGCACCGACGGCTTAACGTGCTCTCCGAGGAATAGATCACACCGCCAACTTCCTAACTTCGGGCAAATATTGAGAAAATCTTAATAGAAAACTCAATATTGATTTTTGAATTGGCCCGACCCGGAATCCAGGACCTCATGTCTTTAGTCGAACATGCTAACCATTAGACCAATGAGGCAGCGATCATATTAGTACAGCTAAATGAAACAATATATTACTTTACTTAAAAAAAACCAGCAATTAAACACAAAATCAGCTGGTGCTCGATCGCACAGGTCAACGAACTGATCAAAGAAAGCCCTAGCGTGGCACGGCCTACTAACCAGGATGGAGCGTAAATAATGCTAATAAAACGTTTTAAGAATATGTTTTCTTAATCAGATTCGATATTTATTCCGTCCCATCATCAAAGGCGTTATAAGTACTATCGTCTGTTTTCTTTTTCGTTAGGGGTCTCCTAACACCTTGTATAGATTTCTTGCACGAAGAAATGTTTGATTCGATCTGTAATCTCTAAAGAATCAACACCATTACAAAATCATCCATAAATCTAGTCTATTAAGTCTCAAATTTCATTGCAACGAGAGACAAATTGAATGTTCCTTAAAGCTCGAATTTCATAAAGCCTTATGGACTTTATCACCTTGCATTAAGTGTGCTCCAACGATCAAATTATACGGCCACATATATTAGTGTTTTAATGTATTTTATCGTCGCGCGTGACGTTTTCATGTCTTCATATAGATTTCGAAGTAAAAGTTATGTTTATATAAAAAGACGCTACAGAATTAGATATCGTATGCCATGTCGTTTAATGTATTTAATTAACCGGTTTTTTTTTTAAATAAAAATTTGTATGTATGTCGGAGAATAAGAGAGAACCGAGAAGCATAAAGCACAGAGGGGCGTAGGGTTCTCCACCGACATCGTTATTAATTGGATCCATTATTTCATTTCTTATTCTGTGGGCGTTTATGGGTATTGTTGGTGCAATCAAACACTTTAATGTTCCTGATATCAATTTACACAAACTCATTAACAATAGTAGCTAGGAACGCGACAGTTTCAATAGTCGACCACTCCGGCCGACCGCCGCTCGAGAACTGCCGAGAGACGGGCCGGACTGCCACTTATTGACTCTGCCCCCACGCCGATACAAAGATGGCGCCAGCGTTCCACAGACTATTACACACGGACTAGCGATCCATAGACTCTTGCACTCCGACATATATTTTATTCAAATAGACTTTCCGACGATGGCGTAATGAGAACTCGTTTAGTTAGCGAAGATAATTCCCTGGTGGGGAGTTTCGGTCTTGATTAGTTCCCCACCTACAAATACCTGCCCATCTGTATTTAATTTATTGAAATAGAGTTTTCAACGAAGTCGTAATGATTTGGGAATCATTAGGCAAATTTAGACAATTTAACTATCTAATTTGTCCAGTTTTTACTTGGTGGGAAGTTTCTGTCTTGATTAGTTTCCCCACCAACAAAAAGCGTGCCCATTTGTATATAATATATTTAAATAGAGTTGTCTACAATGGCGTAATGTTGTGTCTCGTTTTGTTAGCAAAAATCCCGGATTCAATTTCCGTCTGTGCATATTTGGACAATTTTATTCTATAATTTGTCTAGTTTTGCCTTGGTGGGAAGCTTCGGTCTTGACTAATTACCCCACTAACAAAAACGTGACCTTCTATATATAATTTAGCCAAATAGAGTTTTCTACAATGGCATAAGGTCATAGTTTTGATTTCCGTTTATTCCAATTTAGACAACTTCATTCTCTAATTTACCTGGTTTTGCCCCGGTGGGAAGTTTCGGTATTAGTTAGTATCCCCTACCTATAAAAACGTGTCCATCTGTATTTAATTTAATCAAATAGAGTTTTTTACAATAACGTAATGATGTGACTCGTTGTGATAACTAAGATTCTACCTTCGATTCTCGTCTATGCAAATTTAATCAATTTTATTCTATAATTTGTCTAATTTTGCCTTAGTGGGAAGCTCCGGTCTTTGTTAGTTTCTCTGCCATCAGAGACGTGTCCATCTGCATTTAATGTATTGAAATAGAAGCAAAGATCCTGGGTTCGATTCCTATCTATGCAAATTTAGACAATTTTATTCTATAATTTGTCTAGTTTTGCCTTGGTGGGGAGCTTTGATCTTGGCTAGTTTCCCCACCAACTGAAACTTGCGCTTGTATTTATAATTTATTCAAATAGAGTTTTGTTAGCAAAGGTCTTAGTTTCGATTTCCGTTTATGCAAATTTAGATACTTTTATTCTATATTTATCTAGTTGTTGTTAGTTTCCCCACCAATAAAAACTTGCCTGTCAATAATGTGCGGAAACCATTGTGATAAATGACTATTTACCACGTTATTTCGCTTCTATTTTAGACTGTATCATCATATACCATCAGTTGAAATTCAGTTGGCAATGATTATTAATCCTTGTACATGAACATTTTTTAAAAAGATAAAATGTATATCGTGAGTTGTCTTTAAAAGATAGATGTGTACCTTCTTAGACTATTTTATAGATCTATAAAAGAGGGATTATTCTACTGTACATTGTTCTGTTATATCTGTAAAGGATTAGGCAGCGTTTTGTATTAAATGTCACAAGTAGATTGATTTTTTGACACTTCCAACAATCATTGTTATATTTTATGCAATTTACATAAATCCTTGACATATTATATACATAAAGTTTCCTCAAAAATCACTCTATCTATTAGTGAAAATCGCATGAAAATGCATTCAGTAGTTTTTGAGATTATCGCGGACAAATAGACAGATTAATAATTCAGTATTTATAGATAACTGTTTGTTGTAGAAGTAATCAAACCAGCTTTCATCTAAAGTAAGTGATACTAAAGTGCATTGCGATAATGCTGATAAGGCAACTCTCAATACACTAGCGAGGGCGTTGACCCCGACCACTTTTTGTTGGTCTGTACGACATTTTCCAATAGGCAGGGTTGCCATACACAAAAAAATATCGTTTAGCAGAATATAATCTTCTTTTACTACTGACAGGTTAACTGTCAGTCTAAACTGCCTCATTGGTCTAGTGGTTAGCATGTTCGACCACAGACATGAGGTCCTGGGTTCGAGTACCGGGTCGGGCCAATTCAAAATCGGTATTGAGTTTTCTATTAAGATTTTCTCAATATTTTCCCGAAGTTGGGAAGTTGGCGGTGTGATCCAACCCCGTGCCTCGGAGAGCACGTTAAGCCGTCGGTCTTGCGCCTGATCTCTCTCTCCGGTTGTGTCGGATGCAGCGTGGAGCAGCGTGGTGGGTCTATGCTCTAAAAACCCTCTCTCATGCGAGTGAGAATGCCTGTGCCCAGCAGTGGGACGTTAATGGGCTGCTATTTACTACTGACAGGTTAAAGCTTGAGTGTAATGTCACCTGTTTTGTGCTTGCCTCCTATTCCAGATACAGACTAGTAAATCTGTTTAAGGTTGTCTGGAATAGATAGCCAACCTATAGTGGAGCAGTGTGGTGGGTCTATGCTATAATAAAACCTTAGTAGAATCGATCTTCCGAACAGGTGTTAGAATCATTACCCAACTTGACAATTTGAAGTCGCTTCCGCGTATATTTGCTTAGAACTTTTAAATTAATCAACGGATTTTAATTAAATTTTCAGTAATAGATAGAGTGATTCACGAGGAAGGTTTCTATGTATAATACATATATATGTCGGAGAATAGAAGAGAGATAACAGAGCAGCATAAAGCACAGGGGCGTAGAGTTCTCCACCGACATCGTTAAAGTCAAAGTCAAAGTCAAAATATCTTTATTCAAGTAGGCCTATTACAGCACTTTTGAATCGTCAAATATTGTTTTTTTTTCTATTTATTATTTAAATAAATGACTGATGATAACATAAAAGAACGACTTACAATCTAAAGTTACGAGGGTTCCTTCGCGCCCTGATCTGAGAAGAGCCCACAACAAACTCAGTCGGGTGTACGTTTTTTTTTTTTTTTTTTTATCATCATTACAATATTTAATTTAAAAATATTCTATATCTATATATATATAGAGCAATTCATTCACTCCCACGCTTTTTTGTCTTCTAAGTATTCTTTCAAATTATAGAATGATTTCTCAATTAGTTTTCTTTTAATAAAAGATTTAAATTTATTAAGAGACATTTTTGTAACTTCTTCTGGGAGTTTGTTGTAGCAACGTTATTAATTGCCTCCATTATTTCATTTCTTATTCTGTGGGCGTTCGTGGGTAATGTTGGTGCAATCAAACACTTTTTTAATTAACTCGGTTTATAATGTTCAATCACTTAATGTTCCCGATATCAATTTACACAAACTCAATAACAATAATAACTAGGAACGCGACAGTTTCAATAGTCGACCACTCCGGCCGACCGCCGCTCGAGAACTGCCGAGAGACGGGCCGGACTGCCGCTTATTGACTCTGCCCCCACGCCGATACAAAGATGGCGCCAGCGTTCCACAGACTATTACACACGGAGATATAACAATCATATTTTTGTGCGCTTGAATAGCAAACGCTGGCTAAATCTTACTAGATAGATCACATTAATGTACCACGGAATTAATAATATTAAAAAAATCTATAAAAAAGTCCAGGACTGTATATATTTATCTCTAAAATATAACCAGCTGTAACCAGTTTTATCTTTTACCTATTACAAAAAAATATGCGTTATTTACCAAGCGATTTTATACAATACAATATTATTCTACATTAAATGAAATACATTATATACGTTGTAAATTTCATATAGAACAAAACTGCCATAAAGAGTATTTCATTTAAACGGATATGTTAGGAGATATCAGAGATTTAAAAAGCGGTGACGTACAAAGTTACATAATTATCAAATAGATATCGCTGTATTTTAAAATCCACATTTAAATGTACTTAGACCCAGTTGCGTGGGTCAGCTAGTAGTTTCTGTCAGTCAGTCAGTGACAACTGTGCACAACCACTGTAAAAGCATTTTAGAAACGCATTCCCTAAGAAAAAGTACACGAGCAGGTGTCAAAGAACACGTTTCTTATAAGTATTGTACAAAATAACTAGTCGCTACCTAATTAATTCAATGCCTGTAAAGATTTACTATTGCGTACATGTGTTATTTTAAATGCTGTATAATTCAACCTAATTTCTTCGCTATTGTAATAGTAATAATGACTAAATTCCCTTGGAAACGCTGTTCTGCTATCTATATGTGATGCTAGGGTTGGCAGCTTCGTTACATTGCGATTTATTTAAAAACTACTTTACGAATTTTAATGCGATTTTCAACAATAAATAGAGCGATTAATAAGGAAGGTTTATGTATATAATTTGTCTAGGTTTTGTTTAAATTGGTGAAATTGTAAGGATAATTGTTGGAAGCGGCGGGAAAAATAAACCGCAAGGGAGCTTTCATCGAAAGCTTCCCCTTTAATGCTAGTGCAAGCTATTTTAGTTTATATTATTAACTAGCGATACTTCCCGGTTTCACCTGAATAAATATCGATCCCGTAAGAATATGGTTTATTAAATGACTACGCAGCGAAAGAAATAGAGTATTTCCGTTCAAACAGGTGAATAGTTTGAATATAGCACGCGTTACTGTTGCATAAAATTTAAATAAAAGTTAACCAAGATACTCCTTATAATATCAGCCATCTGCCAGTGAAAGTCCTGTCAAAATCGGTGCAGCCGTTTCAGAGAGACCGATTATTTATATCAGTACGTGAGATTATTTATGACAATTCGACCATAATTCATTTAAATTATAAGTTTGAACATTATTACGGTTCTATTGTCAAAGAATATCATCAAAAAAGGCTTGCTATTATCTATTTCGATGTTTCTTTGGTTGTTATAGCCAGGAGAAGGTTCATATGTAAGAAAAAATTAACAAAGTTACGTCGAACATCAGAACACACAACTTCGCCAGTGACATGTGAATTGGAGAAGGCACGAAGGAGATTTTAGGGTTTATTATATTCCAAAACAAAATGTTGATAATGTACAAATAGTAGAAACTTTATAGATATTAACCACCATCACTAAAAAATTAAAGAGCTAATTAAAAAACTTCCTGAGCGTTTTGAACAATATAAACTTTTTTAATGTAACCTTACGGCTTTTGACATAATTGTCAGATTGACAAGTACGCATATATAGTCTGTATGCGTGTCAAATAAATGGTAGTGTGTGTAATGTGTTTTTTGTGCCATTAATATATTTAAAGTAAGTAAGTAAGTAAGTAGCAGCCCATTAACGTCCCACTGCTGGGCACAGGCCTCCTCACTCCGAGGAGCGAGGGTTTTAAGAGCATAGACCCACCCCGCTGCTCCACTGCGGATTGGCAGGCATTAGTCCGATGTGACGGAAATCTGACACGACCGGAGAGAGATCAGGCGCAGGACCGACGGCTTAACATGCTCTCCGAGGCACGGGGGTGGGTCGCACCGCCAACTTCCCAACTTCGGGCAAATATTGAGAAAATCTTAATAGAAAACTCAATATTGATATTGAATTGGCCCGACCCGGGACTCGAACCCAGGACCTCATGTCTGTAGTGAACACGCTAACCACTAGACCAATGAGGCAGTTATGTTAATATATTTATTTATACATAATTTAAAAAATATATATCACACGTCCTCTATTTATTCAATTCAAATTATTCTTGTTACGCTTAAATCAGAAACACACAGGTATTAATGTTTTTTATGCATATTTTTTTATAAAAATATTATGTATACATATAGTTTATAAGTGTATATTATAAATAAATACTAAAGGAACGTAAATGATACAAAATATAGTTTTTTCGTTATATTTTATTGTAAAATAACTCTTTCAATATTGGAAAACCGGTCCTCTGTGTGATTGTCAATTCAAATCGTATTATTACAAACAGCATGTAAAGATCAATACAATTTAATATTTTTTTATATAAATTTATAATCATAGATCAACATAGACCACATAGTTACATAGACCACCACCAGCAATTTATAGGCACGTACCAATTGTACTTAAGCTTGCTGAAAGTAGGTATCCAGGGGTAAGTGCTCTCGCTCAAATGGTACGGGTTTGGTATGAATTTAGGTACTTCCTCTGTACCGTAAAACGTTACTTCTATGATCGCTTTAAACGAGAAGTAGAAACGGAACTCCATATAGGCGACACTTTTGAAGTAGATGAAGCACTCGTTTCTGAAATAAATATTTTTATTGGTCATAAGTTTCAACATCAAAAAAACAATGTGGATGAATTGTGTGAAAGAGGATATGTGTACGAGGTGTGTTCAAAAAGTATCGCGAATTTTGAATTTTCGCGGGTTACGTATATTCGAATTTCGAATTTTTTGTGACGTTATGTTGGTACCCACTTATGCCGACAAGCTCGGCCATTTTGAATGTTCATTTAATTGTTGACAGCTGCTTTGCTTGCACGTGTTTTGGATCGTCTTCGATTTTTACCTATTCAAAAAAATGGATCAAAGAACCTGTATCAAATTTTGTGTGAAAAACGAAATTAAGTGCGCGGATGCATTCCGAATTTTGACTGTGGCATACGGAGAAGCTACCTTGCACCGAAGCAACGTTTATCGGTGGTACAAAATTTTCTCAGAAGGCCGACAAGATGTGAACGACGAAGAGAAATAATTTTTGAAAAAACACAAAATTCGCGATACTTTTTGAACACATGGCGTATAAAGGGTGTGAATGTAGAAATGACAGCGGATAGAGTGAAGTGGCGAAAGGAAATTTGCTGTGCCGACCCCACCTAGTGGGATAAGGGCAAGAAAAACCAACAACAACATAAGTTTCAATATCCTTAAAGCTCTATTGTCAAAGGCTATACACAAAGAAGTTGTTGCAACAATCTATTTAGATAAAAATGATGATAATTATTTTCTTACGGTTTGTATGAAAGAACAAATTAACATAATTGCATACAGCATCAGAAATTTTAAAATCTAACCACGGTAGTAACTTTTCTATTATAACCTCCTTAGGTTTTTAGAGCATAGGCCCACCATGCTGTTCCACTGGGATTTGGCAGGCATAGTACAAAAGTACGGCAATCCAACACGACCGGAGAGAGATGAGGCGCAGGATTGACGGCTTAACGTGCTCTCCAAGGCATGGGGGTAGATCACACCGCCAAATTTTTCCCAACTCCGGGCAATGTTAAGAAAATCTTAATAGAAAACTCAATATGGGTTTCGAATTGGCCCAACCCAGGACCTCATGTCTGTAATCGAACATGCTAACCAATAGACCAATGAGATGGTCCAGTTAAGTAACTGGTACGTCTTATGTCTTTTGACATAATTGTCAGCGATTGACAGATACACATATATACTCTATATGTGTGTGTTTAATGTGTTTTTACTAAATGAAATGTTTTGTTTTATACATAATTTAAAAATATTTTATCATTATGCACTTCTCCATATAGTAAATATAAATTATTCTTATTTAGCTAAAAACAATTCTCGCCAGTGTCACGTACGTTAGAGAAGACGCGAGGGAAATTCTTCCTTTAATAATAAGATACATAATTTTTAAAATTAATAATTTTTATCATCTGTACATAGTTGATTGAATTTTCTACTAAGATTTTCTAAATATTTGCCCGAAGTTGGGAAGCTGGCGGTGTGATCCACCCCCGTGCCTAGGAGAGCACGTTAAGCCGTCGGTCCTGCGCCCGATCTCTCTCTTCGGTTGTGTCAGATTACCGTCACATCGGACTATGAGAATGAAGGAATAGAGATTACACTTGTGTACTATGCCTGCCAATCCGCAGTGGAGCAGCGTGGTGGGTCTATGCTCTAAAAACCCTCTCTCATGCGCGTGAGGAGGCCTGTACCTGTGTGTGTTACTGACATATTGTTAAACCACCTAATGAAAATTACAACACAATAATGAACAGATATTTTATAAGTTTAATATAGATGTTTACAATACATCTATATACAAGACTTCTATACTACATTTATAGAACGTGGGAGATATAGAATGGGAAAGTTTGGGATAATTAGAAGCAATGAAAAATTGTTTATTCAAGTAGGTCTTTACGGCATTTTGAATCGTCAAATATAAATTTTCAACACACTAACAATTTATAACACATAATTATTGTAAAAACATTAATTAACAACTTTTATTCTCTTCATTATTCAAATATGCACAACTTGCCCCATATCAATAATTACTTCACTAGTTGAATTTATACAATTTAGCACTACTTCTCTTAAAACAACTACTCCACGAAACTCTTTCGTTAATGTTACCTCGTATTGCATAACATTTCGGAATATTGCACAATGTTTTTGGTATTTTTAAGTATTGCCACTATATTACTCTATGATTCCTTTCAGAGCTATCCGTGTTGTCACCCAACTATCTATAGTCTAACTTCTAACCTAATCTTCTACTAACTACATTTACTGTCTTCTTCATCGTCTCAACTAATGGACGTCCACTGCTGGACAAAGGTCTCTCTTAATGAATTCCAATGGGCCCGATCTTGCGCCACTTGTATCCAGCGGCTGCCAGCGACCCGCCTGATATCATCGGTCCACCTGGTGGGGGGTCTGCCGACGCTGCGTTTTCCGGTGCGAGGCCGCCACTCTAGTGCTAGATTACTGTAATTTGAAGGAATATTTGGACCAGCGATCGCAAACCCGCAGTTCGCGAGCATACAAATGAGAGTGACGGTTAATGCGTTTATTAGACGAAGTATGGCCTGCACCGTATCCTCGTAACATTTGTGGCCCTTCTGTAAGAAAAGGTTGCCGACCGCTGACTTAGACGATAAAAAAGCGTTGGAATGAATGAATTGCTCTAATTTTAATAGCATAAGTTAAAATCACACTGTATAGGTGATAAAAAAGTGATACCCGACTGAAAAGATATATGACGATTCGAAAGTGCTGTAAAAGCCTACTTGAATGAAGGATTCTTAAATTTGAAGATACTCGTCGTCGTCGTCGTCGCTTCAACCGATGGACGTCCACTGCTGGACATAGGTCTCACGAAATGATACCCACAAGGCCCGATCTTGCGCCGCCTGGCTCCAGCGGCTACCGGCGACCCTCTTTATGTCATCGGTCCACCTTGTGGGGGGTCTACCTACACTGCGCCGCCCGGTGCGGGGTCGCCACTCCAGCACCTTCGGGCCCCAACGTCCATCGGTCCGTCGGACTATGTGGCCCGCCCATTGCCACTTCAGGTTCGCGATTCGTAAGGCTATGTCGGTGACTTTAGTTCTGCTACGGATCTCCTCATTTCTGATTTGATCACGTAGAGAAACTCCAAGCATAGCCCTTTCCATCGCACGATGAGTGACTCTGAACTTTAGTGACTCTGAACTTTGAAGATACTAACGGTCGGAAATCCTTGAACTTCTGTCCTCTCCTGTCTCCAGTTAAGTCCCTGTGACAGTGGTGTTCAATCCACACCGCGGCGTTGGTCCTAGCGCTCACGTCCAGCAAAATCTGGGCGCAATTGACTTGGGCAACCTGGGCCATTGACACCTAAAATAAGTAATATTTATCTATTGAAGTGAGAAAATTTTTAGTCGCGTACTTACGTAGTACTTTATGGTGGGGGAAATCTCATGGGTTCTCATCGCCGTTGTCCTTATGCTATTTCTAATTCACAGGATTTTTTAATGGTCAAATATGGTTTTATATTATTTCTACTATCGTTGCTTCAAACGATGGGTATCCACTGCTGGACCCGATTCTGCACCGCATGACTCCAGCGACTACCGGTGACCTTCTTTATACCGGTACACTTTTGGGGGTACTGCCTACACTGTTTCGTCGGGGCACATGTGCCCCGCCCATTGCTACTTCAGCTTCAGGATTCGTAGGGCTGCGTTTGTAACTTTGAATCTTCTACAGATCTCCTCATTTCCGATTTGATGGCGTAAAGAAACTCCAAGCACAGCTCTCACCATCCTCCACTGCGTGACTGATCTTTCGTATAAGGCCTATTACTAACGATCACGTTTCGGAGCCATAGGTTATCACTGGCAACACGCGCTATTCGAGGACATTATCTTCAGGCACTGAAGAATATTGGGCGAAGAGATCTCTCGTCATTTCTCAAACGCTGTCCATCTGTGTTGGATTCGGGCGGTTAATCTCCTTCTTGAAGTTGTATCTACCGAACTGTATAATTAATAGGTCAATTTTTTTTGGCCGGGTCCCATTCACTCATGGGTTGGAAGCGCGGGACTCGGCAAGCAAAAAGGGCCATGAAATACCCTCTAAAACTCAGCGAAACTATTTTCATCCATGAATGATGCAACTGGGGTTTGACTTTCGCATTCATCTCCGGATTCCTGGATGAATGCTTCGTAACCCGTATCCTCCGTCGGTGTGGGGGAGCAACCGCTGCAATCTTCCTCAGTTCCAATTCGTGGGCCTTCTGTACGTAATCTTGTCTATAACTTCGAGTACTGGGTGGAGCAGAACATGAAAATTAGACATGATCTATTTTAGGCCCACCTGAAGAGAAACCCTGCTGAGTTCACCGAACATTTATTAAGATCGTCCAAGGACTCTGCTTGAATGATTATGTCACCGGCAAACCGTAAATAACTGATGTTCTCGCCGTTGATGTTTATGGCAAATCCTTTTTAATCTATAAGCTTTTATATAATTAATTGCATTTCGAACGGTTACATTGGAGGACTTTGTTATATAATATGCAAGGATAAACCTGATGATCTTACGAAAAAGAATCCTTGCGCGAAGTTCTTGCTGACAAGAATTTCACTGTTGTCCTTGTAAAGCACGCTGCCACGCTCTTTGCGCTCGCACTGACCCAGTTCCCTTGGGTGACGAATCTTTGCTGGAAAAACGTCAGCAAATCTCAATGAAAGATCTCAATGAAGATGTTGATAACATCTAATAAAAAAGCGAACCACGCAATGCTATTACAAGAAATAAATGCGAACTTACGTCCGTACATGATGAGTTTGACAGGTGAAACCCTTCTAAATATAACGGTCTGGTCTTCCTCTCGGACCGTAGAACGTGCTTGGCTGATGACCTGGTCGATCCAGAAGATGTAGTTGTGCAAGTACAGGAACCTGGTTGGCGCACCGCATCCGGGACCACGGACACTGAATCCTATCTATAACGCATCAGAATTAATAAATATTAAAGGAGAGTTGAAGAACGGCTAAATGAGAATTGAAGAATGCTTCAACTTTGGTTATTCGTCATCAAACGCGACCTTTACGCCCAGATTCCCGCCATATTTTCTTCTTCTTTGTTTAATGGCTTTTAGATGTGCAAATTGGTAACAGATTATCTCGCCAGTGTCAAGTGTTGGAGAAAACACGACGGAAAGCCGCCAAATGTTATAGTCGCGATCAGAAATTGTCAGTTGTCAATGTCAAAACAAATGCAAAAAGAAGTATTCTTTTTAATTCAAATAGATTTCTGAACGACGTTCGAACTAACATCAAACGTTAGGAATATTTTTATTATATTCCAAGCAGTTTTCCCTGGACTTCCACAAATAGTCCAAAACGAAAATCAGTCAAATTTGTTCCAATCTATAGAAATAATTCACTCACAAGTTTCCAATAGCCCCAGGATTGTCTGGTGATGAGGGCAACTCCACCATCCCATATACAAGGGTCCTTTTGTACTACTGACACAGCACAAATTGCGTCCACCGGTGACATCAGCTTGCTGTTCAACTAAAATACAATAAACTAGAACTGTAATAGTTCCCGATCCAGTGAGAATATGAGTAAACGCGATTGACTTATATAAATAACCAAAGTATTCTGTAACTACTTCAATAGCCCTTTTCAAAAAGACTATCGTTGCATGCTGTAGTTTCTTATCTATTATTCAAAATTTCCCTTAAACCCCTTAAACTGTAAAGTACTGGTTGATATTTTGGTGGCTTTCTTTTTACATTAGTACATTGCCCATGTCAACTACCTTGACGGCCTCGCTGGCGCAGTGGTGCGAGTATTCGCTTTGCTAGCGGAGGTCCCGGTAGGACGAATTTAGGAAATTGTATTTTCTAATTTGTCTCAGTCTGGACTGGTGGAGGCTTCGGCCGTGGCTAGTTACCACACTACCAGCAAAAACGTACCGCCAAACAAAGAGATTTGTGTTCCGGTACGATGCTGTGTAGAAACCGTAAGGGGTATATCGCCTCTTAACAGATTAGCGCGCTTCCATCTTAGACTGTATCATTACTTAACATCAGGTGAGATCACAGTCAAGCGCTAATATGTCAGCAATTAAAAAAAAACTACTGGTGACCACTGGTTGACATGATACGATACTGCCGTCTCAAATCGTGCAATCAAATATAAGCATCTGTTTCTTTATAATTCACTATGTGTAATATCTATTTCGCTTTACGGTAACTGTCGTAACAAAATATGCGAACTAGGAAAAACAAATAGAAAAATAATAAAGAATAGAAAAAACAAAAAATAAATCAGCTACAAAGTGACCGTTACTAACGGTCCGTGTGTCGAAGGTGCCTCATTCGACTCGCGGGGCAATCGAAGCAAAAAACGTCCATGCGGAACGGTGCAAGCAAGTGTATTTAACTCGATTTACGTCGGACTGATTACACATTTTTTTTTATTATTTGAAACTTGGAAAAAAATGTTTTTTTCGGACAAGAGATAAAAGAAATTATGTGGTTGATTGTAGTTTCCAATTCATCATTGTGCTTATCGAGGTTGGAAAGTATAATGAAGAAACAAAGTAGACCGGAGATATAATGAGGGTCGCTGTTAGCCGCTTGAGCCAGGCGGCATAAGATCGGGCCTTGTGGACATCATTACGTGAGACCTATGTCCAGCAGTGGACGTCCAAGCGACCAAGAAGGTTTATGTCCAGCAATGGTACCTTGGAACGCTGCTATTAACCTTTTTTTTACCTTAAATAAAGATAAATGTATGCCCAAACCTTATGTGTATAATAGAATTCTTCACAGTCTTGATTCTCCATAAATTTCATTTTGAAAACTTCTTTTTCAACTTCACCGGTGTCTGTAATTAATTGATATTTGAAAATATGCGAGTGATCGTCTTCTCTAAGATTTTCCGAAGGTTTACTTTCTGGCCAAACGTGTTTTATTGTTGTTGATTGGTTAGTACTTTAGTGTCGATAATATTAGTTGATTAATAAAAAAAACGAGTGTGCTATAGAACACGATTCTGAAGTAAGACATAAGTTCTAACTAACTAATTAACTAACTCCCCAACTCAAGCATGCTTAAAGAAGTTTGACTCTAAAAATGCTATTACAGTGTATCGATATTTCGTATTTTTTAAGTAGGAAAGTCAAGTCTTTTATTCATTTATAATTAAAAAATCAAAATATTCTTTATTCAAGTAGGCTCAAAAAGCACTTTTGAATCATCAGTAGTCTGTCCGTTGGTAACAAATCTACCACCGGTTCGGAAAGTTCATTCCGCTGAGAAGAAGCCGGCAAGAAACTCAACGGTTACTCCTTTAAACATTAACATTAACATTAACAGAAAACCAATGTGAGACCTGTGACAGGGTACTATTTACATCGTCATAATTATCTACTTTAAACAGCAACGAAGTGTCGTCAGCAAATAGGACTATATCACATTTGTCTTTCACATGGTACGCCAAATCATTTATATATATTAAGAACAAAAAAGGGCCAAGGATTGAACCTTGTGGGACACCCATTTTTACAGATTATATAGATTATATGGTCACTGTCAACGGTATATGTCTATCGCACGCTAAACACAGTAAGGAAAAGAGAAAGCGTTTGTCCGCAATACGGCTAGCACTGTTAGCGCTGGGCTAGAGTGAGAGAGGAGGAGTCAGGTTACCGCGTGAGAGAAAGGGAAGGCAGGTGGTCTATTCCCATAACCCAAGTTATCACTTCAATAATTCAAATCAAATCAAAAGTCGTTTTTATTAATGTAGGCCTTTACAGCACTTTTCATACATTTGGATGTATGAATGCTAGTAAGCAATAAAAAAAAATGAAATAAAGGAAGTTATGCAACTGCTTAAAGAGAAATTCTTACCATCTGTCATTTTAATCGCGTATAAGAAGTCAAAAGCACCTGCACCTTTCACTGGCAAACAAACCGGTGGCACTGGAGCTGGAAAAAACTTACGTGTTGATAAAATGTTAATAGAGTAACTACTGAGTTCCTTTCCGTTATCTTTTCAGTGGACTCACCTGAGGTCGCTCAGTAGTTACTCTTTTGTTAACAATTTCCATAATCATAACATGTTACTCATATATTTTATTTGTTTAGTAAGTAAGTTAGTAAGTAGCAGCTCATTAACGTCCCACTGCTGGGCACAGGCCTCCTCACTCCGAGGAGCGAGGGTTTTTAGAGCATAGACCCACCACGCTGCTCCACTGCGGATTGGCAGGCATAGTACACAAGTGCACTCTCTATTCCTTCACTCTCATAGTTCGATGTAACGAGGATCCGACACGACCGGAGAGAGATCGGGCGCAGGACCGACGGCTTAACGTGATCTCCGAGGCACGGGGGTGGATCGCACCGCCAACCAAATATTGAGAAAATCTTAATAGAAAACTCAATATCCATTTTTGGATTGGCCCGACCCGGGACACGAATCCAGGACCTCATGTCTGTAGTCGAACATGCTAACCACTAGACCAATGAGGCAGTTTGTTTAGTATTTAGTATTAATCAGACTTCAAAAAATGGAGGAGGTTATCAATTCGTCTGTATTTTTATTTAATGTTTGTTACCTCATATCTCCTGACTGGGTGGACCGATCATGATTTTTTTTTTAATGAAGGGTGGTACGCGACAAATGGACGAATAACTCAAGATCACGCTAACCGATTTCGATGATTCTTTTTTATTGGAAAGGATATACTTCAAGGGTTGTTTTGTGATACTTTGGTTAGGCTCTGATGATGGAATACATGACAAAGTGAAGGAACTCTTCAATTCTTAGGAGCAAATCAACGAGACTCGGCAGAATCTTCTATAAGCTATCTAGATATTTGAATTGCCTACTGTAACTTCGGTATGGTCAAGTGATTGTGGTAGTTAAATATGATGATCAATTGAACTCCTCAACGGCTTAGAGTAAGGGTGAGACTTTTTGTAGAATATATAACTGTAAAATAGTATGATTGTACCTCTAGGTTGGACATTATTTTGATTAACATTCTATATAATGATTTAGACTACTGTAGCTGAGCTACAGTTTGTTCGCGTTAAGAATGCAGTGACTTATTGCATACTTGACGCGAAGAAACTGTAGATACCTGTGTGTCAGCTTCAGTGTCTTATCCTCTTAGTAGATACGGATATAGTATTACTTGATATTTAAAACATCAAAAAGTGATTAGAGAAAAGTTTTAAAAGGCAATATAAATTTTTTTTTTTGTTTGAATGTATCTATGGGACTGATGCAAAATAACTTATTTTCGTTTACATTGCATACCTCTAGAGGCTTCCTCGCCATAAATGTGAATGTGAAGAAGTGCTAAACTAGCCAGTGTCTCTCCATTGGTATATTCAGGAGGAAGATAGTACTCGTCGATATCTAATGAATACTTGTCAAGACGTTTCCATACAATGAATTTCGTGTTATTTCTGAAACATTAAAAACCAGGGTTTAACCTTCCGGACCTTAAGAATTAATAAATCCCGCGTAATCTGATCAGGGTGCTAAAAGATCCTAGTTCATTTGTATGGAAATCTGACCACTTCCATGAGACGACTAAGCGACATACACGGCCATACAAATCGGCGAGAACGAAAACAGTGTCGTGCATTTGTCTCGCTCATTCCTTACGGTTGTCCGCGTTGGTTAGAGTGAGAGAAATAACATACATTGATGTTGCGACTCAACTATTTGAGTTTTTTGTTATCAAAATAAATATTTTTAAATAATGGAAAATATTTATTTAGAAAGTGACTCTTGTAATACACAAGTTATTAAATTAAAAGTCATACATGGGGGATTTAAAATCCCCTGCTTCGAGCCGGGTAGGTTGAACTGTCAAATTAAAAAAAAAATATGGTTTAGTGAACTCTTTTAAAATTTGCACTAACGAGTGAGAAAAAACATACTTGATATTAAAGATTATTTAACATTCCAGTTGCACACTATAAAATATTATATATGTCGGAGAATAAGAGAGAACGGAGAGGAGAAGCATAAAGCACAGGGGCGTAGGGTTCTACGCCGACATCAGAAGTTTTTATTAATTGGATCCATTATTTAATTTCTTATTCTGTGGGCGTTCATGGGTAATGTTGGTGCAATCAAACACTTTGTTAATTAACTCGGATTATAATATTCAATCACTTAATGTTCTCGATATCAATTTACACAAACTCATTAAGTTGACCACTCCGGCCGACCGCCGCTCGAGAACTGCCGAGAGACGGGCCGGACTGCCACTTATTGACTCTGCCCCCAAGCCGATACAAAGATGGCGCCAGCGTTCCACAGACTATTACACACGGACCATCGATCCACAGACTCTTGCACTCCGACATATATTTAACATACAACACTGTATTTAAAGAGTAACCGCTGAGTTTCCCGCTGGTTTCTTCTCAGCGGAATCAACTTTCCAAGATTCAAATGTGCTTTTTGAGCATACTTGAATAAAGAGTCTTTTCATTTTGAATATACAATATATTTCATTTCTAATGTTATATCATCTGCAATCGCTTTTCGCAATACATATTAAATCGACATTATTTCTATTACTCTAAATTTATCACACACAAATTATTTAATATTCGTAAATAAAATAGTTATAATAAGGATTTGGTGTAAGAATTGTAAGATAAGATAAGTAGCCTACTGCTGGGCACGGGCCTCCTCACTTAAAGGAGAGAGGGTCTTAAGAGTATAGACCCAACACGCTGCTATATTCCGAATTCGCAGGCTTAGTACACAAGTGCACATTCTATTCCTTCACTTTCATAACCCTATATGACTGGAGAGAAATCAGGCGCAGGACCGATGGCTTAACGTAGGGATCACACTGTCAACTTCCCAACATCGGGCAAATATTGAGAAATTCTCAATAGAAAACTCAATCTGATTTTTTTAATTAGCTTGACTCAGGAATCTAACCCAGGGCCTCAAGTCTGTAGTCAGACATGCTAAGCATTAGACCAATGAGGCAGGTACAATGTGTGGTCCCAATAAAGTCGTGTGTAACGTCTGGTGTCGGCGACCATAGATCTGCGCCGGGCCGTCGTAACAGGTAGAAATATTTGTAAGGACGTACTCGGACTCTACATACATAGCATCGCGCCTCATTCTCATAGGCAGAGACCACGTCCTTCCACTTGCCACGATCCTTGCATATGTCCTTCGCTTCTTTCATTCTCATTAAACCTTTCATGCAAGCTCATCGGTTTAGAGCACTCTTGACCTGGCCGTTATTTAAAATGTCCTGGATTTGGTCCAGGAACGTTCGCCTTGGTCTTCCCCTTCCAGCTTTCGCATTCACTCTTGACTCATAAATCCTTTTTGTCAGTCTCCTTTCACTCATTCTCTCTGCATGCCCAAACCATCTAAGCATACCTTTCTCGATTTTAGTCACTACATCTTTTATACCACAACGTTCTCGTATCACTCGGACTCCAGTAGTGAATATTCGCAGCTTTTTTACTCATAGCGGTTTTCCACACTTCTAATAGGACAGGTGTCGTTTATGTGGTGAGACAGCCGAAGGGACTCTCAAATATACATAAATCTTCTGGTGAACAAATTAGATTTGTGACGTTTATCATTATGCCAAAAGAGACCTACATTAGTGCCAGAGGTTGTATTCTCGCGATATCTTCAGCTGGAGCTATGAGATAAGATGGGTGGATAAGCACTCCGTTAGTCACAGCGAATCTTGTTTTACCACCCAAATCTGTAAACAAATATTTCTCACGAATATAAATATAGTCAATTTTCACAGAGATTATTTATTACTTTCAACTAAATTATTAAATTTTTTTTTTTAATTAAATGACAATAACCAATAATTTATGGGTGCAAGGTGTGCACCGGACACAACTTCGAGTAAGAATGCCTGCCAATCTAATGCAAGCCCTTTTATACTAGTTTCTAGGAGTGGGGGTAGTTCGAATGTTGGTAGACGTTTGTCGCTAGCTCGCTGCACACCTTGTTACCAACATTAAAAAACGTTACCGCCGTCAGACGAAAAGTACGATATGAAAAAATTGCTTTTGGGCTTATAGAAGATTTAAAGGGTGACAATAAAAATATTGAATAGTTAGTTGAAGCCACGCTGAAAATGAAACAGCTGATAAGAGCCATGAACCCCGCCATGTTGGCTTTAGGTGCTCTACCCAACGTCTTGCACGTTAGCTCCACTCTAAACTTTTATAAAAATAAATATAAAATGTATTTCAATATACTCAAGGTGAATTATGGATTAAACGTCTATTTTATTATACAAATGAGTGCCAGAAAGAGTGTGTGTGTCTCTCTGCGTAAAAATTGATATAATCCTTACTAATATTATAAATACAAAAGTAAGTGTCTGTCGTGCTTTCATAACAAAACTACTGAAACGATTTAAATGAAATTTGGTACACAGACATTCTAGAGCAATCAGTGTTTCCCAACCTTTTTTATGCCTTAACATTTCTAAAAATTGTTATTTCCTCCATACATAACTTTTAACCTTTATAAATTTATGTATTCTTTTAAGAAATATAAATAATAAGTCTAACGAAGAAATCTAGGATATTGTTGTCAAAACGTCGTAAGTAAAAATTCAAAACGTAATGAAAAACTGAAATTAATTTTCAAATTAATTTAGTGCGGTTCTTGCCCCCGATTTTGAATTTCAGCCCCTTAATTATCAAATTGACCCCCTCCCTCGTGGGCAGTAGGCCCTACATTGGGAAACACTATGGAAGGTCAATAAGCTGTTTGCATTGAAACACTGCAAATAGCTCATTAAAGTATTTACACGTATGTGTCTTATTTGTAAAATAAAAAGAGAATAAAAATGCTATCCATAAACACTATTCCACGCGGATAAAGTCGCGGGCACAGCAAGTTTTTTTATAAACTGCAAATTACATAATTGGTGTGCGAGTGAATAGTGTAGAATACCTTCTAACGTGACGAAAACATTTAATACGATGGGCAAAAGTTTTAAAAAGTTGAAAGAATAAATGTGGACTTACAGAATGTATGCTGCACTATTCCAAACCATGGAAAGCGGCTGATATCTGGTGCCTTGCCCTCGGGCACGGTCTGCTCTGAGTCGGTCGAACAACGGATACGTTCCCAGTGAACGATGCACTGCGTCCCTTGTAACATTAAAGCATTAATTATTCCTTACATATTATAAATAATAGTCCTCTACCGCATCTGTTTGTGTGTTCACTATAAACTCCAATAGATAGCGTGATTCTTTAAAAAAACTTGGAAGCTTTCATCAAAAACGCTGCTTATCTCTTAGAGAAATAATAAAACAATCTCTAGAAAGATAATTACTGTTTTATAAACTTACAATTTTTTACAGGTATATAAATTAGTGCAGCATGACCAGGACCAGGCATTAATAAATAGCAGTAACCTCATCGTCGTTGTCAATTCAACCGATGGACGTTTAATGCTGGACATAAGGCTTCTCTAATGATGCCCACAAGGCCCTGGCTACCAGCGACCCTCTTTGTATCATCGGATTACCTTGTGTCCATCTGTTCATCGAAATACGTGCCCCCCCCCCCCCCCCCCNGTGTCCATCTGTTCATCGAAATACGTGCCCCCCCCCCCCCTATTGCCAGTTCAGCTTCCCAATTCATAAGGCAATATGGATGGACTTTGGTTCTTCCGATCCACATTTTATATATGATCGCGTAGAGAAACTCCTCTTCACTACGTGAATCTGGACTTTCGTATGTGGCTCATAGTTAACGACCACGTTTTGGAGCCGTAAGTCATCACTGACAACGCGAACAGTTCGAAAACCTTCATCTTTAAGCACTGAGGTAATTTGGGACGAATAGACCTTAGGTTGTTACTTCAGTTGAAATCGAGGCATTAACAGGATCGTCACTTCAACCGATGGAAATCATAGGACATAGGTATCACGTATTGTTGCCCACAAGGTCTGATCTTGCGCTACCTGGCTCCAACGGCTATACTGCGGGGTAGCCATTCCAGCGCCTTTGGACCCCAACGTCCATCGGTTAGTTGGACTATTGCCCCACCCATTGCCACTTCAACGTCTCGATTTATAAGGCTATATCGGTGACCTTAGTTCTTGTACAGATCTCCTCATTTCTGATTTGATCACATAGAGAAACTCCGAGCATAGCGTTTACCAGCTTAGCGCGGGCTTAGCTTTCACATAAGGCCCATAGTCAGCGACCATGTTTCGAAAGCGTATTCATTACTCACAACACCCACAGTTCATCTTCAGGCACTGAGGGAATCCAAATCTCTCATAACTATTCGACGTTATAATAGTATCAGTGAAATAGAACTTAAAAATTACTTACCATTCAAAAATGTAAATAAAATGAGAAAAGAAATCCACCTTCCCAACATGTTACACTACTTTTTGAATAATAGTGTTAGGCAACTTTTGTCCTATTGTTAATAGATCACACTTAACTGTATCTAGAGTATATTTTATAATATTAAATTAAAACTGTTACAACTTTTTGCATCTGCATACATACAGCTTTAAGACTACGAACGGCTTTGAAACACACACTTTGGCAACCACTGTGCGGCATTTCGATTAGTCTGACCGTATCCAATATTTCACGATGTCAGTATAACAGTGTTCTTTAATAATGAGTTTTAGCAAATTTTAAAGTGGAACCTTTTTTCTATCAACAGTGATACATTACAAACACTTTGAGAACTGCACGGCTTAGGACTGGTCAAGATAAATCCGAAAATTATCCCTTTTTACCGGTATTATCCGGAAATTTTGCAATAAAATACTGGGCTTAGAGTTTGTCTAGCGTTTTGACTATTAATTGTGCCTGCTCACTTTGAGAACCTCTGCACGGTTTTAATTCACAATGAATTCAATGTTTCGCAATGTAATATACCTTTGTATTATAATTATGAAGGTTTAAAATCGAAAACGGTAGTAACATCTATGAGACAATAAAAGAGGTACTTAGCGTCACCATGTTAATTAAGTACTGATGCTATGAAAGACTTCTACTACGAAACGGTTTACAAAATAATATTAAAACTCGGATGTAGATAGTTGTCTTTCCCACGAATAGCCGATGTTTTTCCTATCTTTTCCGGTGTTAGAATCCCGTTGTCAGAATTCGCGGTGAATGTGAAACAGCTAATGAGAGGCACAGCCATATTGACCTATTTCTTAATCCCCACTTACCGCCCGTCTGTAATGCGACATGCAATAAATGAACGGAAACATTTAAGACGATGGAAAATGTTTAACTTTACAAAACTAACTGATCCCAGGGTTATCACCCTTGCGTTTAAATTATTATTTACCTGGACACACTCAAACATAAAAGACTTTTACGTAAGGTTAGGTAAGTAGCAGTTCATTAACTTCCCATTGCTGGGCCTTCCTCACTCACAGGAGAGAGGGTTTTTAGAGCACAGCCTCACCACGCTGCTCTATTGCGGATTGGGAGGCATAGTGCAAGTGCACTCTCAATTCTTTCACTCTCATAGTCCGATCAGGTCTCTTTTATAAAGTTTCTGTATTTATTCAGCTCTCTAAACAGTCTTCTGCAAGTTTATTATGGAGATCTATAATAGATATGGTCTCAAGTATATATTTATGTTTATTAAAAGAAAAACGTTGATCTACATTTCCTGTGTTAGTGTATCATCAGAAACGATTCTGAGAGATCATATTACTAATTGTTATAGTATTTAACTTTCGATTATCAAAATAATAGATGACTCTAATAAATCAGATGTCAGGGGAACGCTTTTTTCCGTTCCCTGTGCGTTTTAATTAACACGAGTAAATGCCTGCGGCGATTTTGTTCCTCGCAATCAAAGAACAAAGGTTTGATTGCCGCAAGGGATATGACCCCATTAAAGGGAATGCACTTACATATATATTAAGATATCTATGAAATATTATTGAGCATATTTTGCCAAGAATCTAATTTTAAAGCTTCTAGACAAGACCAAACTGATAACAGCCGAGGATTGTTTCCAAAGGACATATGCTCAAGACAACACCCAATTTAAAACACTCGTCGTCGTCGCTTCAACCGATGGACGTCCACTGCTGGACATAGGTCTCACGTAATGATGTCCACAAGGCCCGATCTTGCGCCGCCTGGCTCCAGCGGCTACCGGCGACCCTCTTTATGTCGTCGGTCCACCTTGTGGGGGGTCTCCCTACACTGCGCCGCCCGGTGCGGGGTCGCCACTCCAGCACCTTCGGGCCCCAACGTCCATCGGTCCGTCGGACTATGTGCCCCGCCCATTGCCACTTCAGGTTCGCGATTTAAAACACTAAAAGTACTAAATTAACTGATTACATGGCACATATCCTAAGCTAGGTGGGATGTGCCCGTTGTATCCTATCCTTTATATAATATCAATCGACTAATACGTAAATCAAAAACTTTATATCTCTTTTAACGAAAATTGCGTGGATTGAGGCTATAGAGGATGATAAAAAAACATAATCGATCCGGCTCGAAGGACCAAAAAATTGGCGAAGGACCAAAAAAGTAGAGGTGACCTCTGTGTAAGATAGTAAATATGATATGCCGGGGTTCGTTGCATTTAGGGCTCAAATTGTAATGTTGCGTGAACAGTGTCAAACTCCATAAGATTACAATAGAAATGCTACAGTACCTTATCCAATACTTTCATGTACTACTATCTCTAAGGTTGTCTAGACGAGATCGCTCCAAGCAATAAGGCCACCTTTGTTCACTTTTATAGTTCTATTTTTAACCGACTTCAAGAAAGGAATAAGTTATCAATTCGTCTTTATTTTTTTTATGTTTGTTACTTCATATCTTCCAACTGGGTGAACCGATCTTGATGATTCTTTTTTTATATGAAAGGTAGTGTTGGTGGTAGAGTCCCATTTTTTTTTAGTCGAGTTCTGATGATGGCATCCATGAGAAACTCGTATAAGTCTTAAATTTGCATTAAGCATGTGCGCGACGAATGGACCAATAACTCATGATCGCGCCAATCGATTTCGATGAATCGTTTTTTATTGGAGTCGGTGTCAGCCAAGGTAGGGACCTACATATATAGATTAATGGTGTGAGCGGTGCCGGAGCTGCTAATTGAACCCGCGGGACACACCTACCTTGGCTGACGCCGACTCCGAATATAAGAACACAAAGAACCCTTAAAAAAACTTTTTAGAGCATATATTTAGAAGTTAGTTTTGAAGGCGGTTATTGTTTTGTTAAACTTATAATTTGTATGTGTTCACGCCGGCCTTGACCCTGGCATGGACTCGACCCTGGACCCGGCCCATAAAGGTCCAAGTCGAATCGGTCCCGAGGAGAGGAGAATGTTAAGGGAGAAATTCCACAGGGGTCGAACCGATATGAATGAATTGTACACCAACCTGGTCTCCCGGTGCCGATCTCTTCGACGGCGACGAGCCCTGGTAGATAAATGATCACGTGAATGTGTAATTGTATGTGTGTATGATTGGTAAGTGTCTGTAACCCGCCAAGGCATCCAAAGCTGCTGTAGGCGACGCCGGTTCTCTGTTCTACTCCAAAATCCACTCACGGAAGTCCAATTGCGGCCACCGCGTGGGCGAAATCACCTAGCCGCGCTATGACCCGCTGCACTTCGTCGTGGCCTACGAAACGCGACGAACTGCTTTACTAGCCCCACAAAACCAATTAACTCGTGGAATTACCGCACTTTCCCGATAAAACCATACAAAATTAACGAGGCGGGCTTATTTTGCCCGTTTGATGCGCCTCGAGAGACAACTCGATCTCTGTACTACAGACTACAGATAATCTATAGACTATATTGCTCTATGGTCATAGAGCAGCACGGAGGCGCCCTCTGATATCGAATACGCTCGTTTCCCGATAGCCACTGCATTAGTAAGTCTGAAAGCTTGCAGATGGCGCGAGTACGCTCCTTCCGAGGTACCAATGGTTGGCGCCAGATTGCGTGAACGATATGCATATATTCAATAAGAATAAATAAATTACTGCAAAAGATGAGGAATATATTCAGTACCGAATTCTGGCCATGAAAAGGCTGTCAAGGCAAATACAACAGCGTCTATATGAATATAGTACTGTGAAGGTCAATTTTCTACGAACGTTACCGAGGTTATATGTTGAAACACGTATGAAACGTATATACAAGAATTTGGTAATTAACGGGCTATGGAGGTCGCTTCAATTATATACTGTGAACGAGATAAACCCTACTTTGCTGTGACTCATTCTGATATTACTTTTTTTAATTGAAAATTCTTACAGCAGAAAATTTTCGTTACGCGTTACGCGAGGTACTTATATGCCAGAATATACAAGTGTTTTTTGGAGCTTTACTGTACTTTTTGTTATATACAGTTTCCAGAAACAGATATAGCTACTCAAGAGGAAGGTTTATGTATATAATGCATAATGATTATAGTACATAAAAACCGTAAAATTCAATTATATGTAATAGATGTCGTAACAAACATATCTTTGTGCGCTTAAATCGCCAACACTGTCTAAACCTTACGAGATAAATCAAATTAATGTACTACGGAATTGTATATCCTAAAACGATCTATAAAAAACCTGGGACGGTATAATTTTATCACTAATGGATAACCAACATTAACTATTTTTATCTTTAACATATAACAAAAAAATATGTGTTATATACCAAGCTATTTTATACAATACAGTGATATTCCTCAACCAATTGAATACTTTACATACGTTGTATATTTTATATAGATCAAAACGGCTCTTAACAGTATTTCAATAAAATGCATAACTTAGAAGATATCAGCTATTTCTTTCAGTTCCTCATTCTCTTGAAAATTCTAAAGCCTAAGTAAGAAACCGATGTCAAGCCAATAAAACCGTATTAAAAGATGTCATAAGTTTAAGATCAATAAAAGATCTCAAATAAAAGCAATGATCGATAATTAAAGGCAGTAAAACTCGTAGTTTTAAATGTTTAATATCTCCCATCATCGGGTCCGAACTCCGAACCACCCACAGGTACAACTTCGGTTCAAATTGTTAGTATAACGGTACCAGCACTAATGTACGCTAAACTGTACTCACTGTGGTCAAATTGTACTGAACTATTCATACTTTGAAGTACGTTAAAGTTGCTAAGTGCTCTAATAGGTTCTTCCAATGTAACAGTTTTACAGTTTGAACGTTCATTCATACTATCTTTAAGTATCGGGTCCACTATATATCAAAGCAAATTTTAAAAAATCAAAGATTTATTCAACGAAGGCTCTCGCAGTCTTCAATATTTCCGCAAGAATCTTCAGTTTAATATTCGCGCCGGATTTCGCTAATAATATACATAATGTAAAGCTGGCAACCGTATACGTCGTAACGAGAAAGCGTAAATGATAGCATACAATTTTGATTGCATCGCGCAATGTTGCAAATACTCGCTTCGCTAGTCAGAGACCTAGGTTAGATTCCCGGAAAGGTAAATTTAGATATTTCTTAATTTCACCCAGTCTAGACATTGTTGTATAGATACTATAAGAGGTAAATTACCTCTCACTATATTGAACTATATCATCAATAGCAATAACACGTTGGATATATGTCTGTACAACAGTTGTGTAACTATAACCTTTTTTTCCAAAAATATTCATTCAACTGAAAAGAATTCATTCAAATCCTAGTGTTTACATCGGACTCCTTCAAATTTTTTTTTTTTTTTTTTATTGCTGACAGATTAGCGCTTGACTGTGATCTCACCTGATGTTAAGTAATATTACAGTCTAAGATGGAAGCGCGCTAATCTGTTAAGAGGCGATATACCCCTTACACGGTTTCTACACAACATCGTACCGGAACACAAATTTCTCTGTTTGGCGGTACGTTTTTGCTGGTAGGGTGGTAACTAGCCACGGCCGAAGCCTCCCACCAGTCCAGACTCAGACAAATTAGAAAATACAATTTCCTAAATTCGTCCTACCGGGGATCGAACCCGGGACCTCCGCTAGCAAAGCGAATACTCGCACCACTGCGCCAGCGAGGCCGTCAAAATTATAATATGATTAGCAAAAAATGGTTCTACTTTAGTTAAAAATGTGGTCAAAACTTAACCTGAACAAAAAGTATTCGTAATCAACAAAACGCGACCTTAACGTCCAGATTCCCGCCTAAGTCCGTCAAATATTATAGTTGCGTTCAGAAATTGTTGGTTGTCGATGTCAAATGTCAAAAACAAATGAAAAGTGCCTGCGTACAAAGTCAGAAGCAAAATTTCTTTGGCAAACTAATTTTTAAGCCTTGTTTATATTTATACAAATGTAAAACATATACATTTCGAGACTTAGAGGGAGGGGTCAAGAAAGACATAGGAATTTAATTGTCATTGAAATTTTAAAGGTGTCGAAAATTAATACAAATAATTTGTGGAAATCTCAAATGTTCATCATTTAATGTAAATAAAAATGCCACGTGTTTTTTGTCAATATTAGAAATTATTAATTAAATTTTGTTTTTGAATTTAACATTTACAAATATTTTTATTTTATATTTTATGAAAAATAGTATATCAAGTTATAAGATGACGAGTGGCAAATTTAAATGACCCGAATAAGCATATAAAACGCTGCATATCTACGTGATGCTAATCATCCGTTTCGGTTCAAAAACAAAAGTTTGTTCAGTTTGATTTCTGAACGACGAGGCGAACATCTAACGTTTGATATTAAAAACCAAAATAATGAAGCTTCACTTTTGAATGTAAATAATTTCTAAACGATGGGACAGACGAGATGTTAAACAGGTAGGAATAGTTTATAAAGAAAGGAATTGTTGTTTTTACTATATACCAAGCTTTTTTGCATATTTACTCACCTTTTAAACCTCCCCTGGACTTTCATAAATAATTCAAAACCAAAATAAATCCAGCCGCTCTCGAGTTTTAGCGAGACTGACAACAATTAATTTTTAAATACATAGACTTTCCAATTAGATTTCTCTTAATAAAGGTTTAGTATTTATTGCATGTCATCTCTAGAATGTCTCCTCGGAGTTTATTATAGAAAAGTATACAGTTACCTTTAAATGAATTGTTATTTTTATGTCTTTTTAAAAGTCATCTCGCGCTGCCTCGTCATCGGTCCATTAACATACACCGTCTCCCTTTAATGTTTTGGCCCATTAATTATGGCACCGACTTAATAATAACTTATCAGACATCACAGAAGAGACGGGTTATTATTATTTGAACTTATTTTTTTATACTTTTATGGTAGACTACCTGATCCGCCTTACTTCGTCTGTGTAAAGTTCGATCTATTTGATGTTTATGTAACTTAGTTGACAGCAGAAGTCATACTTAACTATCTCTTCTTGTAAATAGTATATTTCACCGGGACCGGGACCGACAGTTTGATAAAAAAGTAATTGATAAATTTCATCATTCATCACTTCCTTGCCCTTATCCCACTAGGTAGGGTCAGAACAGCATGTTTCCTTGCGCCACTGCTCTCTATCCGCTATCATTTCTACATTTACACCCCTTACACACATCTCCTCTTTCACAAAGTACATCCACACTTTTTGGTCGCCCTCTCCCGGCTGTGCCGCTTACCATCATATTAAGGGCCCTCTTGCACACTATGGCTATCCTTCTCATCTGATCCCTTCTCATCAAATGATAAAGTAAAAGAATAATATCAAATAAACTTAGATATTAAATCAATAGCTCGCAAGCTTCGACTGCGTAACTAAGCAAGGAGTTGTTGACTCTTCACTAAACTTAATGAAATATTTAAATATATTAAAAAAAAATAATTTCCAATGAGTCGTTAGAAGAATTAAGTGAAAAAAAAAATAATAATTACAAATTTTGATGACGCAGCAACAAATTGCTAAATATTTTGACTTTTAAAACGAGCGCGTCAGAAATAGAGAGAAATTGAGCAAAAAAAGCAGTAATAATAATAATGATTAAATAAATAGTATTTGGTAATAAAAATCAATAACCAAACTAAAATATTCTTTAATTCCAGTAAACTTAAACTTTTTGTTCAAAGGCTCTACCACTGTTTTACAACCTAACTGACTACAGAAAAGAATCCCACAAGAAACTCTATAGTCTTATACTCTTTTTTATCCATTAAATATAAAACAAATAGCACACAATTATCATTATGACATTATAAAGAGACATCAGTTTTAATTTAAAGAAATACACTTAGCTTTGTATTGCAGAGCAGACCTTTTTACCGACAAAACTAACTTAAAACACAATAATTCGTAGCTAACGTTGATTACAAACTGAGGGCTCAATTTTTTTTTATTCGAAGTGTGTAGTTGCTGTTAGCCCTACTGGCTTTGACAGCGTAACCGAGAGGGGTGGCGAGCGCAGAAGCTCTGCCGAGGGGTGGGCCCGTAGAAGGCCCCTGCTGCGTCGGGGGAAAACGCTACTCTAAGGGCGCCTCCTGCGAGGCTCGGACCTAGGCTTAGAGCAACGTTTGCTGCTGCTGAAAAAAACAATCGGACAGGTGCTTAATCTTGACGCCCATGGATCCGCGACTGGTGGCCGCGGCCGGGGTGCGTCAGATAGCGGGGACCTCGTCTTCGCCGGCGAAGACGCTGTGTGTGTGTGTTAGTGTACGGGGCATTGTCAATAGTAATCTGGTCGTCTGGGTCGTCAAGGACGTGTTTGGGCCGCCTCTTCCTAGGCGGGATGTTTAGCCTAATCCCATAAGAGGCGGCATTTCTAATGAGAGGGTTGGGGTGACTGACGGCTCTCTTGAAGTAGTCTACGGAGAGCGTTTTGAATTAGCTGTTGACCGTTGCGAGGTCGAGTTCTCTATGGAGATCGACGTTGCGCATGAATTTGTTCTGCAGGGTCTGGAGTCGAACCAGCCGGCGTGCAGGAACGTGAGCGAACACTACGCTCGCATAAGAGAATATGGGGCGGATGCAAGTTTTGTAGAGTGTTACCTTGTGGCGCAGTGACAATTTACTCTTCTTGCAGATCATGGGATAGAGGCAACTGAGGGCTCAACTAACTTCTACGAATTATATACCTTTCTTGATAATGAGGCTATTACGGCAAAACACCAATGAGAGTGTTTGGCGCCAAATACATTTCTTAATCATCTTATTTATCAAGAAACTGCCACTCCCTGTTAGTTTTTAATAGTTACATTTAATATAATTTAAGAAATTCTAACCGTTAATGAAATATTATAATAATAATATTCCAAATTTGCATCATTTACAATGTTTACGAATTCACCAATCGTAACGATATTGTGAAGGTCATTCTTTCTAAGAATACGATTTAGTCAAATGACGAACCGTATCCTTTATTTAAAATAAATATATCATATATTCGTCGTCGTCGTCGCTTCAACCGATGGACGTCCACTGCTGGACATAGGTCTCACGTAATGACGTCCACAAGGCCCGGTCTTGTGCCGCCTGGCTCCAGCGGCTACCGGCGACCCTCTTTATGTCGTCGGTCCACCTTGTGGGGGGTCTGCCTACACTGCGCCGCCCGGTGCGGGGTCGCCACTCCAGCACCTTCGGGCCCCAACGTGCATCGGTCCACCGGACTATGTGCCCCGCCCATTGCCACTTCAGGTTCGCGATTTGTAGGGCTATGTCGAGGACTTTGGTTCTGCTACGGATCTCCTCATTTCTGGTTTGATCACGTAGAGAAATTCCGAGCATAGCCCGCTCCATCGCACGCTGAGCGACTCTGAGCTTTCGTATGAGGCCCACAGTCAGCGACCACGTTTCGGAACCGTGGGTCATCACTGGCAACACGCACTGTTCGCACGCTAAATTATTTGCTTTCTCCAATTCACGTGACACTGGCGAAGTTGCATATACCCAACTGTCAAACCTGATAGCCAATAATTGAATGAAAAAGAAGAAGAATTTAAATTTAAAGAACTTAAATCTACTTTTATTTTAAGTATCGTATTTTTAGCGCTTCATTTTAATTATATCTACTCACAAATAAATGTCGAACAGCACTTAAACAACCGACATAAAATAGGCGTCTGATTAAGATATAAATTTTGGGAGACATTTATCTGCGAAATGGATACATTCATGTATATATTAATATTCATGGAGACAAACTACTTTGCGTTACTACTTTTGTATCCATACTTATCTATATTATTATTTAAATCTGCAGTCTGTCTGTGATAAATATTGATGAACGCTAGATAGCAAACTCGCTGTAACTTTACAACTAACTATAGTCGAAATATGTTTGTTTTAATAGCAATATTCTTCTTCTTCTAAAAGTGCCTCTTCATTTCTCTTAAAGGTCTGCAGCCAAGACTTCTTCCTGCATCCAGCACGCCTTTTGCCTTCAACCTTGCCCATTACGATAAGTTGTAGTAGCCCGTACTTATCGTGCCTAAATACGAGGCCAAGATCCTCAACCTTCCACCTCTTGATGGTATGCACATTTTCCGGGTCTTACCGACATGCTGGAGCAATTTCGATTCGAATATTTTGCGAAACGAAGCATGCGACGGTAGCATCAGATCTCAAACACCTCGAGACATCGTATGGTGTCCTCTACCAGGGTATATGCTTCGCAACCGTACGTGGCAACAGGTCATATGTGGCATAGAAGAATTCTGACAATATTTTTTTCATTTTATTGAATGATGCAGGGGCGATTTGTATACGGGTTTTTATTTCTTGGTCTAATTAACAAGTTTTAATCATCAAATTAAATCAAATCAAAATGTTCTTTATTCAAGTAAGCTCAAAAAGCACTTTTGAATCGTCAGTAGTCTGTCCGTTGGTAACAAATCTACCACCGGTTCGGAAAGTTGAATGCGCTGAGAAGAAACCGGCAAGAAACTCAACGGTTACATCATACCTACGGTTACATCATACCATCAACGGTCATCCATACCTATGCCTGAGCTCGGATAGTAATAAGCTTAAAAGAAAACGATGACCTAAGTTAATAAATTGGTTGAAATCCGTATCGGTCATAAGGAACAGAGAAGAGCTGAGAACCCAGAGGTGTACGGTCTGGTGCCAACGAGATCCAATGATTCAGTATTCTATCCGACCTGGCCCAGATTCAAAGGAGGATGGAAAACCTACAACTCGCGCGGCAATTGGACAATCAGGCATGGGTTTTCGTACTACAGGTTTCGTAATCAAGTTGTAATATGTGAAGAATCGCTTGTTTTTGCTGCACGGCTTGGTGGACCCAGCGTCTTCTTTTGGTATTGCTGGGTGAAGCGATCTCTCGTTACCAAACATAGCGATCGTTATGCTTGGGGCGGAGACAAGTTGGAGGGCAGTGTACTCTTTCTGTGAGGCTGCCTTATAGAATGTGGCATTACAAAGGCAAAAGACGCCAGAAGGCAAGTTTTGCCCATATACACTCCCTTCTTGAACTGAATACATCAGTGACCCCCAGCGTTTAGATGACAGAGGTTCGCTGGGCTTTAGTGAGTCAGTGTGATTCTGGTGTAGTCAGCAATTCCCACACTTCTGGATGGAGGTTTGGAAAAAAATCTGGTGATATAATAATGAAAATAGGTAGAGGCCATCGAATTATACTTGGAAAGGTTGGTTAACGTCTACTAAGCTGTATATCTGTTTTATACTCTTAATACAATCCTCTTTAGATACGTTAGAGCCTGTTAAAACCTAGGCATTATACTCAAATAGAAATTCGCAGGAGCGCAAATTGCTGCCCGGGATCCATTACGCGGAAGGTATAAAATTGCTTTGCAATTTATAGCTAAGGACGCAATCTGCATGATATTACCCGCTTTAACTACTGTATTTTATTGCTAGCATTTTTTTATTACTAGTTTTTATGACGCTGTAAATTTTTACATAATTTAATTTGGTTTTTTTCATTCACCATCGGTATATTTCTTTTGAAAGATTCTGTTGCGTCCACTGTGTAAACGGTTAATGTTACGCAAAAATCATGTATAACGAAATTATTCGTCTTAAAAAGTTTTAAATAAAAGTCCCTAGTAGCATTTGTCTATCTTTTAAGATTGACTCGCTACAAGCGTTTTTATGATACTTAAAATTGTTCGCTCTTTCTGTATATCTCATATTTGACGAAGACGAAGCTATGGGAGTCCACTAGTTTAAATATTTTTTCTTTACTCAACATCAGATAACGTATAAATCTTAAAACATTTATTTCAATGGTCTATATATAACAAAAGCAATGAATTAGCCATAAATTTTTCTGTCTTAAATGGAACTCAGTCGCTTATGGGCACCAAAACAATGGGTTTCCATAACAATAATCTGTTTTATGGTGAACAATAAACACGGAGCCCACACGATTCACTTTTACGATCTGTCTTTGAAACTAACTGACTAAAATAGCAGGGAAACTGGTTAAGATAACCACCTACGTTGATTTTGGTCTGAAGGCAGTTCATTCGAATTACAATTGGAAAAGGTGTCTTTCAAATGAAATTAGTACATAAATTCGTAATTCAAACAGCTTTTTACAACACTTTTATCATTAAATATAATCATTATCTCATTCTATTAAATTGAACACTAATTAATACATTTATTTATCTGTATACAAATTGAAATGGCGGCGATAGTCAATTGACAGTGACAATGTCAAATGAAAGCTCGGTAAGAAGTGATGTGTCACAACCAGTGTGGTCAGCTACAAATTGCTGTTGCCCACTACAATTCAGTGTGGTCAGTCTAAAAATATTTATATTTCATAATTTATTTTACTTCTGTAAATTTATTACAAAAATTTTAAACACTAGTTCCAAATTACGATTAAATAAAAGAAAACTTAATTTATAAGGAATGTTTTATGATATTTCAATGAATAATTCCTCTAAATTATATATTTAACTATAATAAGGCATATTTTAACATTTGCTATAGTCCGTAAGTGTAATATATGGTTTAATAAAAACAATTTCAAATCTAAAGTTAATAAGCTTATTTTACAACTATATCCTGTGAAAAACTTACAATAAACTTAATCAGATGAAATTGTTTCGTTAAAGTAATTTTAATTTATTCAAGCAATTCATAGATTTCGAATCAGTTTTAAGAAGTTTCAATAAACTTTCTTTTAATAAAGCTGTTAAGGGGTTTTTATAGTAGTACATAAACTTAGTGCGAAATAATTTAATGTAACTAACTAAACCTATACCTATAAACTAACCTGTGCCTACTAATTCTAGAAACTAACAATGAAACTAAAAGTACTAAACTAAGGTTGGACGTCAGGAGAATTTTAGTTTAATTTCAATAGGCCTCCGGTTGGGTGCCTATTGTCACGGAATTCTGCCAACAACCAAGCCGCGACCACATCAGGGTTTTTTAGTGGTGGTGTCGTTTTTCAACCAAAAAAAAGGGCGTTGCGGTAGGCTGTGACAATAAAGCAAACATTATTATATTTCTTCTTGTCGCAAGCGACGAAGTATCATATACCAACTTACCCCTTTCTTGCACAACTCTTAACTTAAAAGCACATCAAATTATATGACAAATCAATAAATGATCATTACAAATCAAACTATTTAACCAATATGAAAAATAATTTCACTCAGCTGTCAATTTCCTCCTCTTTTATTTTTGTCCACCTTCAATTATCAATAGCGACACGGAATTTAGTTTTACCCGCAATCTGCTAGGCTGATATGAAGTAAAAGCACCAATTCCTTGCAATAATATAATATTCTTAATAAAGCTTTTGTATTTATTAAAAGTCGTCTCTAGAATGTCTTCTGAGAGGTTATTATAGAAGCGTATTCAATTATCTTAAATGAATTGTTAGATTTATGTAAACTAAACACCAAAAAGATTATTGCGCCTTTGTAGATTTAGAAAAGGCCGATGATAGAGTGGTCAGGAATGAGCTGTGGTCAACGTTATCTACGTTTGGAGTGAGCGGTTGTCTGATTCAAGCATTGAAGTCTCTCTATGAGGGTTCTAGTGCTTGTGTCAGAATAAACGGGGCGTATACGGAGTGGTTTCCTGTCGAAAAAGGGGTTCGACAGGGATGTGTTGCGTCACCATGGCTGTTCAACCTATTCATGGATAACTGTTTGATAGATTTAAAAGAAAGTATGTTTACTCTACGCTGATGATCAAGTAATACTTGCATCATACGCTAATGAGCTGGTAAATATTATGAATAAAGCTTTCAAAAGGAAAGGAATGGAAATGAATGTAAACAAAACCAAAGGTTTGCTTTTGAAAGAGATGAATCTTTAATGAATGGCAATATTTTGATGGATGAGGAACAAGTGGAAGAGGTGACAGAATTTGTATACTTGGGATCTAAATTTACAAAAGATGGAACATGTGAAAGGGATATTGTAAGGAGTGTAAACGCAGGTAATATAGTAAACGGTACTCTGCACGCCTGCAAGGGCGAGATTGGCTGTGCATGCTGGAGTGTTGGTGCTAACACTTAAATATGGTAGTGAAAGATGGGTATGGCAGAAGAATCACAAAAGTAAAATAAATGTGGTAGAGGTGAGAGCGTTGAGAAGCATGAGTGGATTAAAACAGAGTGACAGAATAAGATATAGCGTGATAAGAGAACGTAGTGGTATAAAAGAAGACGTAGTGACTATAATTGAGAAAGGTATGCTTAGATGGTTTGGGCATGTAGACAGCATGAATGAACTTCTATTAAAGGTTTAATGAGAATAAACGAAGCAAAGGAAATATGCAAAGATCGTGGTAAATGGAAGGGCGTGGTCTCTGCCTACCCCTATGGAAATGAGACGTGATGCTATGTATACATGTATTTACGTAGCCAATTAGAAATTTATTATTTCTAATTATAATAATATACTATTATCTTATATATGACGTATAATCACGTTTATATTATTCGTGAATTTTGGGTGGTTTTGTATTTGCAGTTATTAATTCACACCGTCCCTGTTTTTTTTTTGTTGTAGTTTCAGTAGATGACATAACTTTAATACAAACCATCCAAATATTCTTGAAACTCATTTTGAGAACAATTGTTCCATAACATTTAAACGTAATTATGTAAACGTAATTAAGAAGTTTGTTTTAAGAGGCGTAGGAATTGACTTAATTTCTTTTATATTACAACTTGTGGATTTTAGCACTTGGGCAAGAGTCTGTAATGGTTTCTACTGTGATAGGATTCACATGCAATTCCATAATCTCCATTGGCGACGGGAGATTCTCTTAACATCATGTGACTTGCGTACTTGTTGACCGTTTAATTTCTATAAAGCAATACAAAACCGAGTCGGAGATTGTTCGCACTTAACTAAATTACTTTATGCCCACCTCCACCTGCCGCGGCATTAAAGTGATAATTTTACAACCGCAAATGAATGTTTGCCACCGTGTCATTATCATAATCATAATCTTATTAAGTTTATGGCAATGATATAAAGGTTCTGAATCTAAACATTGCAATATTGATATTTGCTGCGACACGTTTCGTTTGGACCAAAACGAGTTTGACGATTTATTTTACGGAACTGTTTTTGTATGCAAAAACATCCACCTGCTTAATCAAGTCGTTGTTTCAACAGATGGATATTCATTCCTGGCCATAGAGCTTTTATGTTGGATCATGTGTAGTTGCAGATCCTGTTGGAAGACTGCTTTTATACCCACTATCCAGCCCAACGTTTCCTAGTTCTCCTCAATTTTGATTGAATCGTGTAGAATACCTTTGAAATAGATGTCTCCAATTTCCGCTTAAGAGGACCATATATCTATATATGTAAATATAAAATTGTAACATACAACAGCAGCACTCGAAAAATTACGAACACTTTACGATAGCCTCAGTGCTTGAAGATTAAAATTTTGGCCAAAAATGGTAATTCTCGTTGGATCCTCAACTAGTTAAGGATATGAAACTCTGATACACTCTATGAACTTTGATGTACTCATTAAACAGGTGAACATTGAAGAGTGGTATGATGTCATAAGCACCTTAAAACTATTTTACCTTGCCAGAGATCAAGAGAGATTCTTTCAATTTCTGTCCAACTTACAGTTAATGGAGAGGAACGAGTAGAAGAAGAAGACCCAATCAAGTGGCTTGATTGTTTTGAATAGATTTGAGAAGATTTATCTCAAGCTGCTGAAGGCATGTGAAGATGATGAAAACTACAATACCGAAATGTTAGTGCTTAACAGTGATCTAGCTTGATAGTTAGTTTTTTTTATTGCTGACTGTGATCTCACTTGATGGTAAGTCATGATGCAGTCTAAGTTGGAAGCGCGTTAATCTGATAAGAGAGGATATCTCTTATGGTTTCTACACAGCATCATATCGGACACAAATCTCTTTGTTTTGGCGGTACGTCTTTGCTGGTAGGGGGCTAATGAGCCATGGCCAAAGCCTCCCACCAGAGCTCATTCAAAATAATTAGAAAACACAATTTTCAAATGAATATATTGAAGAACAGATCTGATGTTATCAGTTACAAAATGAACCCAAGCCAATTAATACGTAGAGATCTTCATAGATATAAAAATATGTTAGAATGTCCCTTTCTTTAAATGTCAGAAAGGACTAAATTAAATAGATAATCATCTCTCACTGAAGTCCACTCTTAATTGGCAGTTTTTATAGACATTTGTCATAGATTGAACCATCGATAGGAGAATTAAAAAAGTCCAGTCCTATCTTAATCTTATTTAATTTTTTATAAGTAATAAGCTGACACTAAACTATATAGAGTGCTCAAACGAGTTTGAGTAAATAAAATTTGACAGTTGAATGTTTATTGACTGTATATATTATCTAAACTAATAATAAAAATAAGGAACATTTGTGTTTTGTATGTATGTAATAGTTTATGAGAAGAAACAACGACGGACAAGTCGCGTTGTTATGTGGCAGTTAAACAAACTTGTCCTTTTTGTTAAAAACTATTTATTCACTTAACTTTATAACTTAAAATAAAACTAAACAATAACTTAATTACGATTTAAAAGAAACAGAGTAACAATATTAGAACTAAGAGTGTTGGATATAGAATGTGTATGTATTAATGAATGAGGGAGTATTTATGTAGGACGATGTGGTAGGGATGAGACGTGGAGGGTGTGAGAGGGTTGTTAACTTAACTAGTTTGTTTATTGTAACGAACCTTATCTACTAATTGATGTTTACAATGATAATGAGTGAGTACTAGTGAGAATATGGAATGACAATATTGAAGTGTACTAAGCTAGGTATTTTATATGTACAGGTATGAATATTATATAACAGCGTCATCTCAGAAGTGGGATACTTTAGCAGATTTCTTCTCATAAACTTCACTTCTTGAATCACTTTATATATAATCTTTATTTTAAGTACAATTTTGAGTCCGAACATCCCACTTCTGATGACGAGAGAGCCGAATAATATGATAAACAATTTCCAAGAGCTGGATTCTCGTCCAATATTCGTCAACTTCTCATTCTCCAATTACCCATACTCAACAAGAAAACTAGTCTTCGCGTCAATTGATGCAACTTTTTAAAAATAAGTCAATGTATTATCTTATTAAGCATTACAAAAATACCTCTATAATACACAATTAACCATCTTATTTTCAAATACAATGGCAACAGCACTGATACTACTACAATAGTTATTATAGAATCTAATACTTCAACAACAGTTGATTATATCAAATAATAATGTAATCCTAACACATTATGTTTTTGTATGAATATATAAATTAAACGCGGACATGTATAAATATAGTCACATAAATTAATAGTACTTTAACTTATTATAAAAATTTATCACTATTTACTAAACAAATAATTCACTGATTTACGACACACAATAAACACTTTACTGAGCCACTGATTCAATTCGTTGTGACGCGATTTAACACGAAGACTTTTTCCGGCGGCAAAGTCTCGCGGGCGTGCATTTAATAAAAATAATAATAAAAAATAATATTACAGGATCAGGTCAAGACCAGGAACTACCGAGAGTACATTCTGAAGGATGGTACTTACGACATATGTCGAGCTTGTCGCCATCCCGGCAAGTCACTCAGACAAGTGCTTTCGAGATGTTCCGCGCTTGCCAACACTGATCTCCACAGACACAATCAAGCGGCTAAAATCCTTCATCAAGCTCTTGATGTACGGTCTTCTTGATGAGAGACTGCCGTATTATAGGTACCAGCCGGTGCCAGTACTCGAACGCGACGGTGTCCGACTCTATTGGGACCGGTCCATTATCACGGACAGGACCATACTGGCCAACAAGCCTGATATCGTGATAATGGACCGGGCACAGTCTCGGGTGTTTTTAGTGGATATCACGATCCCGTATGACGAGAATCTCGTGCGAGCTGAGACAGAGAAAAAACGTAAATATCTGGATCTGGCGCACGAGATTACCGCCATGTGGGGAGTGGGATCCGCTGAAACCATCCCAATCGTAATATCTGCGAATGGTCTGATCCCAGTCAGTCTCGCTCACCATCTGAGACCACTGGGGTTCCGTGGCAGTACGTTCGCAGCAAGAATGCAGAAGGCGGTGTTGCTGGACTCGGCTAGGATAGTCCGGCGGTTTCTTAGCCTGCAGCCCTGACCCCAGGCCGTTTGATCTCCCTGTCGGAGTTTATCCTCCGCCCGTTATATTTATTTACGTAATTGTTTCTGTATGTCCGTGTATTATTTGATATTTCTGTATTTAAGTAATTATTATAAAATACCTTATATATAAGTGTGAAAGTAGGATAGTAATAATAATAATAACCTTTTATTTTTTACATCACACTTAACTACAGTTAAAATTATTACATGTGTATTCTAACATAAAACAAGGAAAGTAGCCGCAGAAAAAAATGTGATGCCGAAAAAGGGAACACCGCTCAGCGATTGTTGGGATTTCGTCCCAACGCTGGTTTTCAGCGGAGACCCGGACGGACACAATCAAACAAAGACACAAAGAAACCAAACAAATATAAAAATAAAGTATGTACACTAAATACTAAATAAATAGATAATACAAAATTAATTTCAAGATCAATGCTACCACCCGTTTCCGCCGGAAAACATGCGACAACACCATATATACTTTTCTGTCAGTTATGTCAAACGCCATAGAGTTAAACAGTTTATATTGTCAAAAGCACTAAAGAGGTTACATTAGAAAACTTAAAAGGGCGGTTATGTTTTCTTATAATTTCTAATGTTCTACGTAACTTTGTTCATTTTTACTTTCATGTGAACCCTCTCCTGTCTATTACAAACAAAACAATAACAGAATCATCAAAATTGATCCAGAATAGTATATTATAAAGATATTGTTGCAAGTCACTTGGGTACCTACACATTTCATGTTAAAACTTACAATAGATACTAAGATACTTAGAATTTTGCTGTTCCTGCTAATATCTTATCTTATCCATTTAAGAACTGCCTTTGAATGTTTTTTTTTATTATGTTTTTAACGGCCCTAAGTTCTCGCCTTATGTCTATTTGACACTATGGATCTGGTTATACGAAATCTATATTTAGAACAATTTTATTGCTTAATACGCTCCGTTTCTATTGAATTATACTTTTTTTTACTTGTCTCTTTAAATGGATTGGTAAAAGTTGTAGACCATATATCCGTAATTTCAGCTGTGATTTACATACACATATGGAAAAAATACCAAAATACTCAAAAAAATACATTATTCAAAATCAAAAATCAAATCAATCAAAAATATCTTTATTCAAGTAGGCATATTACAGCACTTTTGAATCGTCAAATTATATTTTTTTTCCACACTCTGATTCTAATATACGTCTGATGATGGTACTCAAGATCGGCTTAAAATCTAAAGTTACGAGGGTTCCTTCGCGCCCTGATCCGAGAAGAACCCACAACAAAATCAGTCGGGTATTTTTTTACCGTCATCATTACAATAATATACATATTTGCAATGATGCAAGGTTTTGCCTATAAACTAACTACTCTATAAAATTTGGAAACTACAGAGTTGTTAGTGCTACGCAAATTATAAACCTACAAAATTTCATGATCTACTTATACATATATACCCACGTGAATATACAAAATTCCATATTGGAAATTTTTACCTATGGTCTAACTACTCTGTAATACTTGGGCACTACGAAGTAGTAAGTGGTACGCCAAATATAAACCTAACATAAATTCAGCTATGGTCTATTTATACATATAAAACCAACGTAAATACACAAAAATCCTGTGTAAGGTTTACAGAGTACTTACATTATTTGTAATGTCGCAAGATTTTATCTATAAACTAACTACTGTGTAATATTTGGTAAATACATATTAGTAACTATTACGCTAATTATAAACCTAAAAAATTTCAGCAATGATGATGCTCACATAAATATTCAAATATCATACCTAAGTTTTTACCACAGAGTACATAGAACATTGCAAGTTGTTAGCTATAAACAAACTACTCTGTAACCCTTGAGCAACACAGAGTAGTTAGTGTTACGCAAATTATAAAACTAAAAAAGGGGTGACAAGAAATCCTTTTACGTAAACAAGAAATTAATTAGGGGACATTAAATAACAATTATATTATCGAAAACAAATGTACACATAAACGTCGAAATCTTTCATCGAGATACCAGTATTGGAGTACTTAAATTCCCAAACGGGTTTACGCGACTGCATCTTGCGTCTCTTTCGCTTTCGTTGCGGGTGAAAGAGATGTAACGTACTGGTATCCTTGAAGCATTGCGCGTTGTCCAAATACGGCGAAGAAACTTTTAAGATCACTTTGTTGTGCGTGAGCTATTCACCACATATTTTGGGTTTTATAGGACACTAGTTGTCACATGCAACTTTGACTAATATAAAAAGTTAGACTGATAATGATTTATGTACATAATTTGACAAGTTTTTATATAAATTGGTTGAAATATGATGACAAATGCTCCATGCACGTAAATGCTCTCTCCAGTCATGTTGGATTACTGTCCCATTGTGAAGTCAAGGAATAGAGAGTGCATTTATGTACCATGCCAACCAATCCGCAGCGCAACAGCCTGAAACCAAAAGCAAAAACCCTCTCTCTTATGAGTAAAGAGTCTTTTTTATAGAAATAAATGCTCAAAGGAAGAAATTAAGTCGCCTGAGAACTTTTTTTTTATTTATATGTCTGTCTGTATGGCGTCTGTGCTAAGGCACATTACCTAAGTTTAATGGCACCACACCTAATGTAAGTAGTTAATGTATTAGGTATAGAGCCCCAGCTATGCTTTATCACTTACTTACTGATTTTTCTTGAGATCCGATTACTTGTTGCTAAGGAATTGTTGAAATTTCGGGATTAATTTACCACCAAAACATACTATATATACAATATATGTCAGATGTGACTGACAAACGTACGCTAAGCAACGAGTAAGTATTACGTGTGCTTTTTGTACTTATACGTTCTTCTTTTATTTTATTTGCAATATATTTTAATATAGACGCATAAATCTTATAGAGGTATCTTAAAAAAACTGTATACATTTGTGAAATAAACAAAAGCTACTGAATATACGAAATAAAAAGCAGTCACAAACAAATATTATAAAAACAACTTATTATTCGGACATTTGGTTACCCTAATGATAAATTCGCGTTGTGGTCGAAAAGATACAGTGATTATTTGGGTTTAAGATAATCAATCCAAGGTTTCTGTATTTGTTTGTATTCAATGATGTGTGCAATGATAACTCAAGGCGAACAGCCTGTAAAGAAACAGTTTATCTCCAGCTGAGGCCCATGATTTCATTTACAAGGAATTAATACGCATTTTTCTGCATATTATACGGTAAGGCACGTAAACCTGTCGTCGTCGTCGCTTCAACCGATGGACGTCCACTGCTGGACATAGGTCTCACGTAATGACGTCAACAAGGCCCGATCTTGCGCCGCCTGGCTCCAGCGGCTACCGGCGACCCTCTTTATGTCGTCGGTCCACCTTGTGAGGGGTCTTTCTACACTGCGCCGCCCGGTGCGGGGTCGCCACTCCAGCACCTTCGAGCCCCAACGTCCATCGGTCCGTCAGACTATGTGCCCAGCCCATTGCCACTTCAGGTTCGCGATTCGTAGGGCTATATCTGTGACTTTGGTTCTGCTACGGATATCCTCATTTTTCTATTTGATCACTTAGAGAAACTCCGAGCATAGCCCTCTCCATCGCAAGCTGAGCGACTCTCAGCTTTCGTATGAGGCCCATAGTCAGCGACCACGTTTCGCAGCCGTAGGTCATCACTGGCAACACGCACTGTTCGAAGACTTTGGTCTTCAGGCACTGAGGGTTATCCGACGAAAATATCTGGCGTAGCTTCCCGGACCTACTTAGCTGGACTATATGTCTCAGGTATGTGTACTCGTCGACAATTTCGAGAGCTGAGTTCTCAACGTAACCCTGGCCCTGACAACGTAAACCTGGTAAGAGGTAAATTATGTCTCATGGTTTCTACGCAGTATCGTACCAATACCCATTTTTTTGCTTGGCAGCAAAACCTAGCTGGTAGGGTGGTAACTAGCCATGACTAAAGCTAGACTTACACAAATTTGAAAACGCAATTTGTTCTCTCCGGAGTCGAGCAATGGACAAGAGCGAATACCGGCTCAGAATCAGTAAATAACAAAACTTAACGATAATGTTTTAACTTTGGAAAAAAAATGTGATTAAAAAAAAAAGAATTCGTAATAAAAAAATCACGCACCTGTAAGCACAGATTCCCGCCAAAGTCTTTCAAATATTAAATTGTTGGTTGTCAATGTCAAATGTCAAAAACAAATTAACAAACAACAAAAGAATTCCTTTAAATTTAATTCGATTTCTGAACGACGGGATGAACATCAAACGTTTGACATAAAGGAATAGTTTCTAAAGGAAATCCAAATTGTTGGTATTATTATATTCCTAAATCCATCCACCTAGATCTCTAGTTTTAGCGAAACAGACAACAATTCATTTTTATATATAAAAAGAAGTGTAAAGAAATATACGTGACTTATTATTGTCAATTGTGTTCATTACAATGCTATTTTAGGCGATATCGTAAAATCTTTTTTTTTTTTAATTATTGCTGACAGATTAGCGCTTGACTGTGATCTCACCTGATGGTAAGTGATGATACAGTCTAAGATGGAAGCGCGCTAATCTGTTAAGAGGCGATATACCCTAATGGTTTCTACACAGCATCGTACCGGAACACAAATGTCTTTGTTTGGCGGTACGTTTTTGCTGGTAGGGTGGTAACTAGCCACGGCCGAAGCCTCCCACAAGTCCAGACTCAGACAAATTTGTATCCTAAATTCGTCCTACCGGGGATCGAACCCGGGACTTCCGCTAGCAAAGCGAATACTCGCACCACTGCGCCAGCGAGGCCATCGAAATCTACAATGTAACGTATTTTATGGCTTTTTAATAGCATCTACACAAAAATAAAGTTCGTTTTTAAATCTTTCACCAAATTTCCAGTTATAATTGCAACTCAAGTAATTATACACATATAAAATCGCCGTAACACCATTCCCTCGTGATTGCGTTCTCTATTGTACAATAGTAACGTTTTCCCGTAACAATTCAATTATAGTCGGCTCTTTAACTTACAATATGCCAAAGATGTATTTTTATTTTATCCTAGTTAATACCCGTTACTATGTCTGCGTAGAATTACTATTAGGACAGTTTAGTACCCAAAAAGTAGTAGCTTCCGCTGTCAGTTCCGTTAAATCTTTTAAACTATGCAGAACTACTAAACTAAAGTAAGAGATAAGTTTATTTGTATGTCGGAGAATAAGAGAGAAAGAGAAGAAGCATAAAGCATGGGCAAAGGGTTCTCCGCCGACATCATCGTTAGTGTGGATCACATCCATACTGTGTGGGCGTTGGTGGGTAATGTTGGTGCAATCAAACACTTTATTAAGTAACTCAGATTATAATGTTCAATCACTTAATGTTCCCGGTAACAATTTACACAAACTCATTAATAATAATAGCTAGGAACGCGACAGTTTCATCCGTCGACCGCTCTGGCGGACTATCACTCGGGAACTAGTCCGCCGTTGGCTCACGACATATGACTCTGTCCCACGCCATAGACAGATGGCGCTAGCGTTTCACAGACTACTGCACTCCCACAGACTACTGAAGTCCGACATTTATCATACATATATAATATACTACAGAAAAGTCTAAAAATTCATAGATTTGTAGTGTGATGTAACAAACATATTTTCATAGGCTTAAATCTCAAACAACTAGCTAAACCTAACGAGATCGATCACATTAAAGAATTATATCTTAAAAAAAAGTCCGCAACAGTATATATTTATCTCTAAAGGATAACTCATAGACAAAACTTAGGTCAGGTTGAAAAGAAATTAAAATATACCCAAAACTATCTTGTCTTATCATTGGTAAAGTCTGATTTTACTAATGTCTTTTTTTCACTGTAAATTGCTTTTTCGTATAAATCCTGACCCAAATGATTCAAGAGTGTGTGATTGGCAGAAGGAAGAGGCCTCGTTATATTCACTAAAACCCAGCAGCACTCTTCATCCGTAAGTGATACACCAGAGGATAAGCTTGCGCTTTCCTCCCTGGTGCTAAGGGCTGAGGATTTATGGAGGCAGGACCAGGTGTGCAAACGTTCGCCGCCTAGATCTCGCCTCTTTCGGTGATGAGAAGGAGTATCTCTTTCACTGGTGGGCGTTTTTTAGCGAGATTGCGGTTTCGTTGAAGAAGGCCACTCCAGTCCAACATCTCTCACCGTAGAGCATCACCCCTACAATGCATTTCAGTGAAAGTCTTTCGGGATACCGTGAGCCCAGAAGACCATTCATCTTCTCACATATATTTTATGTGAGAATACATCTTATGTACGGTGTAATAATAAAAGACAAGAAACCAGGCTACATCCCATGAGGTCGAATTAATGAGTGAAACCAATTTAATTATCCACTCACTCAATTAACTGGGCTATCCCATAAGGGGAATACTAGAGTTCTTATATGGAACCAGACTTCCTCCGTAAAAGATGGTCTTGAAGACATTACGCATTTTTTGGTACCGTTTCTTACATATCACAGCGGGTAGATCAGCGTATTTGATGTAAAGAGATAATCATCGATATACATCCACAGGAAATGCTAATGCATCACCTGTTCAAAAACCACAGCTGGTGATATAACGTCACCAGGCTTTTCCCACTCGTTACCGTTTGTGCTTCCAGTTTTTTTTACTTTAAAAAGACTGGAAATTGGCACCATGTTGTTTATAGAGCGATAATTAGCAAACGAAGCCTTTCACTAGAGGCTGAGATCAAGCTAGGTCAAGTAAAGTGTCCATCCATTTACCAGTATCCAGGAGGAATAAAGTAGAGTAGTAGCCACCTATAATTACCATACCTGGTGAAATAAAGAATGCTAACCGGTAACAAAAGGTTTCGGGAACCCTAGACCTCCAACGTAAGCATTTGATGAGGAATATTTTTGGGAGTATGATACTGATACACAACGAATGGGCTCTTCTACAATACAATCTTCCAGAAGGAGGCCTCTGAAACAATGAGCAGTGTCACGAGTTTTCATTCTGCAATTTCTAATTAATGTAGTTCTGGATTGGTGGAAAGCTTTGACTGTTGCTCATAAAGAGGCATAAATTGACTTTAAATTGTATATCTAAATAATCTGTAAGCAAATCATTTAACTGCCTCATTGGTCTAGTGGTTAGCATGTTCGACTACAGACATGAGGTCCTGGGTTCGAGTTCCGGGTCGGGCCAATTCAAAAATCAATATTGAGTTTTCTATTAAGATTTTCTCAATATTTGCCCGAAGTTGGGAAGTTGGCGGTGT
>JACTOM010000625.1:668919-780858 GCA_015832385.1 Elymnias hypermnestra | reverse complement strand
CGGTCGACTCAGAATTTTATAATAAAAGTGCCACTTCATAGAACCAAATTCTATGAACATTCGTTTGCTGTCCAGGCGACCAAATTATGGAACGCGTTGCCCCGTTATATCCGGGAGGCAAAATCACTAGCGACCTTTAAAAACCTAACAAAAAAACACTATCTCTTGGAGAAGAATTAAGTATTGACGACATTATATGTATATATTCACATATATGTAAGTTTATGTATGTTATATATATTAATATGTTGATATATATCTATTATTGTATATGTATTGGGATGTAGTTATTTGTGTGTATGTTTATGTTATTGCCTACCTTCCTTCTTCGCTACTTACAGCTTTTTAAACTCAAGGTTGTCTGGAAGAAATCGCTATTAAGCGATAAGACCGCCTGTTGTACTTTCTTTCTCTATTTAGTTAAGTTTATTATAATGTATTACTTTTAAGGTGCAATAAAGTGTATAAATAAATAAATAAAATATGATGAGAAACTGCATGAAAATACACACATTTACACATACAAATTTCTTTTAATTTATAATTGTAGTTATTCATAAGAAGAAGAACGAGTATTCTGAAATTAAGTTGTATCCAGCAAATTTAGGATGCCCAATACTATTATAAAGGGAATAATACTTTTCACACTAAATTTAATGAAGAAAAACCTTTTTCCAAGTTTAGGTTTTTATCCCAAAGTAGTGGAAAATAGGTTTTACTCACACAAAAAATAGGAAATATACTTGGGTGTCTTAAAATTTAGTTGCAGAGACTTTCACCCTGTTTGGTTATTTCGATCAATCTCTGAAATATTATAACCGATTTTGACGAAATTTTCAGATTAATAAAGAATGAATATCATAAAATTGAAATTCAAAAGTCATTATATATTTTTTTATCGTATTCTTTTTATATATGTTGTTGTTTGGCACAATTTACTTCGCCAGTATCACGTGAAAGTAGAAGACGCACGTACATAATCTTTATTGGTAAACGTAACTTCTTTTAAATTTAATTTATCTAAAATAAATAATGGTATTTTTAACTTCCACCTTGAAATTGTTTCCAACAGCATACGGAAGCTTATTATGAACTTTTTTTTTTTCTCGCTGGGAAATGCTTTTATGCACTGACCCCGACCGTGTGTCAGGAGTGTGGGACTCGGCGAACAAGCAGACCACGCAATACCCGCTAAAACCCAGCGGAACCCTCTTCATCCATGAATGAAGCACCAGGGGTTCAACTTTCGCATTCATCCCTGGTGCCCCGAATGAATCCGACTGAGGATTCTCGACGATGGACGGACTTACGCTTACAAACGCTGCCTTGTAGCCCGCCTCCTCCGGTGGTATGTAAGCTTATTATGAACTATTATTTGTTACCAACATTCAGAAAAGACTACGAAGAACTTAATAACCCTACTGGTATAAAGAATATTTTGAATTCTAAGACACAGATAACAAATACTTTACGCAGACTAAGTAGATAAAACGTTCCGTGCCACAGATAATAAAGAAATTCACGTCTCCGTAAATTGAATATCAATTTACATAGAGTATGGAAAATGATACCTAATTTGCTTTAATAAACACTTTCTATTACGTTTATGGTAATGACTGACTGCTATTCAATAAGATGGAGCATATAAATTAAAAATTATAATATTTTATTAAAATTGCTTTGATGGTACTCGTTTCAAATAAAAGTAGGCTCAAAAAGCACTTTTGAATCGTCAGTAGTCTGTCCGTTGGTAACAAATCTACCACCGGTTCGGAAAGTTGAATCCGCTGAGAAGAAACCGGCAAGAAACTCAACGGTTACTCTTTTAAAGATAGTTTTGTATGCTACAATGTGTAATATATTGCTTCTGTGAGCAACTGGAATCAAATCCAAACATTTCTATCGCTTAAATAATCCTCAACATTATAATATGCCTTTTGTAAAAGGATGTTTTTGACATATTTCTTAAAACTATGCGGAGGCAAATCCAAAACTGATTGAGGTATCTTATTAAAAATGCGTATGCTCAACCCGACAAATGATTTCTGAACTTTCTTCACTCTAAAATATAGAATTACAAGTTTGTTTTTATTTCTTGTGTTAAAATTCAATTCAATTATAGTTTGAGGTTCAATCAACAAGTTTATAAGTATTTTATATATTTACACATTAAATTTAAAGCACGCGCACTAAATTACGCATTTATTTAAACGGGACGCAATTTGGCACTTTCATCGCTTAAAATAAGGCCAAAAGCACGAACTTTCGATACAGTTACGATGAAATGAAGTTTTTAATTCCAACTCATAGTTACTGAGTATAGACTATAAGTTTTAAGAATATAATTTTGTACGCAACCAAAATGGTTGTCACGCCCACTAACCTTGCACCCACCGACATCTGCTGATTATTTATGATATAATGTATGCTGTCCGACATTATTCCAACGTCAGATATCGTGAATTATTATCATGTAAGGGGATTAATTTTGAACTTAAAAACTTGTTTAGGCATTTTGCACGTGTATATTTATTTCATTTGGTTTCATTTTCTATCGTTCCATTTCATCTGGGAAACCAATTAAGTATTGCTTTTCAAATGTAACCTCCTTGGTGCTTTTGACATTATAAACTTTTTTAATGTAACCTTATGGCGTTTGACATAATTGTCAACGATTGACAAATAAGTACATATATATTTTTTTTTTGCACTGGGAAATGCCTTTACGCACCCCGATGAAAGCTTAATTCTATCGGAAGTGTGGGACTCACTGATAACAGAATACCCACTAAAACCCAGCGGTTCCCTCCCCATCCATGAGTGAGATCACTAGAGGTTCCCTAACTGCATTCCACTCTAGTGACCCCGATGGTACCGACTATGAAGATCTACCACGCAATAAAGTGAGGCATGAAGTGCATAAGTGCGACTTCTGCCACCAAGCCTCCTCCGACGGCGAGGGAAAGCTCCAGCCTCTTGCTCCCTTGTCCTCCCATTTGCCTCCTTCACCGAGATGCCGGTGTCGCAAAAGAAGGCAACCACCCTCCACCCAACTTCACTGGAGAGCATTACCCCAATTATGCTCTCCAGTGAAAGATCTCCTCTAACCAGCGAGAACAATATATGCCGCTGGGGTGCCCACGCTGGACACTCCGCCAGGGTATGGTGCGCCGTATCTACAGGAGCACCACACTCATCACAGGCGGGCGTTTCCTCACAGCCTGCCTAACCAACCATGACCGGCAAGCACCTGCACCAGACGGTAGGAAAGAGATCCGTGCCTCCTGGTGAGCCAATTGTACAGGTCCAGGATCGCCTCCACCGTGACTATACCCGCAGTTGGAGACCCAAGATCTTCCCTCCAAAAAACAAAGTTTTTGTTTCAATGTTTTTAATTTATGGAAAACAAAAAAAAGGATTATTTGGTATTAATGATCTCGCGTTGATGAAGTTTTTACTTCTATCGTGTGCTCTTAATTACACCAAATTTTTTTTAATCCGGAGACTTTAAACGTGATTTCATCCACCTCTAAATGATGATCCCAGTTCAAGATAAAGGCCTGTAATCCAAATAAAAGATGATTTTTTTTTACTCGAAATGGAATCCAAGACATCTGTCAGCAAAACTAATGCTTTTACTCCTATTAAAAACAGGCTTTTTTTACCACCAATGAGATGTACTCACACACATAAAGGCCCGCACAAACACACGCAATTATTTGAATTTTTGTTACGATCATTTATAAAGTGATTGATGCGATGCGTATAAATTATCTTATCTCGAATATCTTAACCCCATTAAGATTTTATGTTACATAATTAAAACGTTAATTCAAAATATGGCTCAAATCAGAATGTGGCTCAAATATGGATCAAATCAACAGCAGAGTTTCTCAACAGGTGGGCCTGAAAATGAACATGGATAAGACGAAAATCATGTCTAATATCCATGTACCGCCACATCCAATCATCGTTGAGAACTCAGCTCTCGAAATTGTAGACGAGTACACATACCTGGGACATATAGTCCAGCTAGGTAGGTCCAATTTCGAGAAGGAGGTCAACCGCCGAATCCAACTCGGTTGGGCAGCGTTCGGGAAACTACGCCAGATATTTTCGTCCGATAATCCTCAGTGCCTGAAGACCAAAGTCTTCGAACAGTGCGTGTTGCCAGTGATGACCTACGGTTCTGAGACGTGGTCGCTGACTATGGGCCTCATGCGGAAGCTCAGAGTCACTCAGCGTGCGATGGAGAGGGCTATGCTCGGAGTTTCTCTACGTGATCGAATTAGAAATGAAGAGATCCGTAGTAGAACCAAAGTCACCGACATAGTCCTACGAATCGCGAACCTGAAGTGGCAATGGGCGGGGCACATAGTCCGAAGGACCGATGGACGTTGGGGACCGAAGGTGCTGGAGTGGCGACCCCGCACCGGACGGCGCAGTGTAGGGAGACCCCCCACAAGGTGGACCGACGACATAAAGAGGGTCGCCGGTAGCCGCTGGAGCCAGGCGGCGCAAGATCGGGCCTTGTGGACGTCATTACGTGAGACCTATGTCCAGCAGTGGACGTTCATCGGTTGAAGCGACGAGCGACGACGACGACGACGACGATGGCTCAAATGCGAAGTCGTGGCATGATCGTTGGCACATTTAAGGTTTGAGAACTTAAGGATTTATTGAATAAGTATTTGTTTTTCTTTTAAACCAAATAGTTTCTTCACATTTTAAAAATAGTGAAGAAAAGTCCGATTAATAAAACTCGATACACATTAAGTATGCTTTAATTTATAGCACATTGCAACTTGAACATTTTTTTACAACAAAACAAAATACTACAAAACAAGGTCATAGATAACAAATTTTTAGAAGGCAAAGGTCTAGAGCGTACAGCTCGTTTTCGGTGAGATTCGATTATCGTCGATTTATACGCGAACATTCCGCCCACCAAGAGAACTCCGTTCTTCTCCGCCCACCATACTGTACTGCTCATTGAGATGCTTCTTCTGTGGGTAAAGGAATGAGTTTGCTTAACGGTCGTTTTAAAACTGAGCCCTTGCATTGTACTTCTGCTACTCTGGCTTCCTTATCAGGGCCAATATATAGCTTTGTTATTTTTCCCATTAACCATTTAATTGGTGGTAAGTCATTGTCCTTTACAGGTTTTGAGAGGATCAGCCCAAAAGTTTTTATGTGAAATGTGAAATATTTTCTCTTTTTAGTATTAGTTTAGGTAGAGAAGACGTGCTCAATGATAAAATATATTTTTAAATATGCATAGAAATATATATGTCGGGGTGCAACAGTCCGTAGGACGCTGGCGCCATCTGTCTATCGGCATGGAGCAGAGTCAATAGTGACAATCCGGCGCGCGTTTCCCTGTAGTTCTCGGGTGACGGCCCGCCGGTGTTTTCGACTGTTGGAACTGTCGCTTTCCTAGCTATTTTTGTTATTGTGTTTGTTTAAATTGTTATCGAGGACATTAAGTGATTGTGAATTATAATCTGAGTTAATTAATTAAGTGTTTGATTGCACGAACATTACCCACCAACGCCCACTGTATGGGAGCTGAATTATGGACGCCACTAATTACGATGTCGGCGGAGAACCCTACACCTCTATGCCTTATGCTCCCCCATCTCTTATTCTCCGACATATATTGAATCAATAAAAAACAAATATATACATACGCGTATAGAGTATATATACGGATCTGCCAATCGCTGACAATTATATCAAACGTCATAAAGTGACATTAGAGAAGTTTATATTGTCAAAAGCACCAAGGAGGATACATTAAAAAAAGTATATATTGTTAAAACACTAAGGAGGTTACATTAGAGAAGTCACTATTTTGTTTAAGTTTTATCAAAATTCCTGATGTTCTAAGTGATTTTAATAACTGAAGTATTTAAGTTTGTAAAGATTTATTATGTATCTGTCCGATTACCATATTTACGATAGAATGGGTACGGTTTGCTATCCCGAAAATATAGATATACGCATTGTTATATCTCTACGATTATTTTTGCGAGTAACTACGTGTTTGCTTTCAAGCGTCGATATAATATCGTTATTCATGACCGATGATTTGGTGGCATTGTTTTCAGGATCATCTATCTTTAAAGCCTTCCGCGTGCCGCGCCGTTGGAATGCAAATGAGTTTTTTTTCCATACGTAAACGATCGTATCGGAATGAGTTTTTTTCTAAACTCATTTTATGTTGTTGATCTAGATGTGTCGCGTTAAAGCTTAGCTTTAACTTGTTTTATAATGTGTTGGTAGTTTAGAAACAACGGTATTAACTGCATTTTTTTTGTCGCTGGGAAATGGGAGTCCCACACCCTGACTGAAGATCGGGAGTGTGGGACTCCGCGAAGGTACAAACTCGCAATTCCCACTAAAACCAAGCGGGACTGGTATCAACCATGAGTGGGGAGCAAGAGGTTCGTTGAGGCATTCCTCTCTGGCCCCTCGGTTGCAGCTCACAGATATTCTAGTGGGGGAGGTGTACGAATCTCCGCCTCCTGTTTCCTGCACCCTTTCATCGGGGCTGGAGTGCTTCGGCGGCATTCACCCTCTCCCTTTGCCTTGCCTCCTTAAGCGAGATGGCAGTCTCGCAAAAGGCAACCGTTCTCCAGGCCTGCTCGCTGGTAACCATTGACAGTGTGGTGGGCTGTGACATTAACTGCATATACTTATCATTAAATATATAATATTTCTTTTCGTAGCATATAATGTCTAAGATTATTTAAGCGATAAATATGTTTGGACTTGTTTCTTGTTGCAAACGGAAGCTCTAAAGGAACTATAAAGGAGTAACCGTTGAGTTTCTTATCGGTTTCTTCTCAGTGGAATTAACTTTCAGTACCGGTGGTAGATTTGTCAACTACGGATAGACTACTCAGTATTGAAAACAGATTTTAAAGCCTGCTTGAGTAAAGAATATTTAGATTTATATGTTTGGTTTTGATTTTAATTTTAGCCATCGATATTTATTTCAATCTTGATTTTGATTTTGTTTTAATGTTTAGTTTGGTTTTGATTGTGATTTTGAATTTTGGTAGTTGATTTTGATTTTGTTTTAGATTCATATTTCGATTTCGATTTCTATTGCAATTTTGATTTCGATTTCTATTGCGATTTTTATATTTTATACCGATTTCGATTTAGATTTGCATTTCGATTTTGATTTCGATTTCTATTTCGATTTCGATTTCTATTGTGATTGAGATTTTTGATTCCGATTTTGATTTAGATTTCTGTTGCCCTCTTGATTTTTTATTACGAATGTGCTACGTGTGTATTTAATAGAACTCCTCCTAAGCGGCTGGACTGGTTTTAATAAAGTTTATTATGTATGCAGGTCGATTTAAAAATGGAGTACATTTGATAATTGCGGGTTTGTACTGCAATGGAAATATGCTGTATTTATGTCTATACTTTGACACCTACAGCAATAATGATAAAATTAACCCGTAGAAGAAACCTCAAAAACGCACATAAATTACTTTTTGTCTTTAAAGTAAGTTCTCAAAGGGGGTAAAAGAAGGAATGAAAAATTGATATTTAATAATCAAAAAGGAAGATTTCATACTCTTTGCTTGACCAAAAGTAAGATAGGAAAGTTCTTTTCGATACGGCGGCTCACATTGTGGCGGAATGTCAGGCTTTAGGATCACAGCGACATCTGCTCGTGTCCCGGGTCGAAACGGATCCCTCATGTTTGTCAGTGACATTAGGATGGAATGTATTTGCCTCTTTCTGCGAGGCTGTCGTCAACGGGAAGCTGCAGCAGATGCCCATCCCCTTTGATGGAGGAGGTTGGGTGGCAGGAGGCGTCTTTACGAACGCATCTTGTCTTCTTGAACACTATTAGTCGCTTTCTTCCAGGAGTGTCAGGGCCAATACGCAAGAGAGCCTCTGACACCCCCAATTCATGTTAATGAGGGTGTCTCTGAGTTTCAGTGGATATTCTGGCCCAGCCAGCGAGTCCCACACTCCCTGCCTCTTAGCAAGAGTGCCTAAAAGCCTCTCCCACCGGATAAAAAAAGAGTTAAAGATCTTAATTTACAAGACGACATATATAAAGTTATCAAATTTGCAATTAATTGCCCCATTAAAACCATCTTGAAATCTATCATCACTCATCACCAGATAAGATCTGATTTGTACGCAATATAAAATCTCGAGTAGGAAATTAAATGTGAATATTTAATGTGCTATTAGATATTTCGGCTTCATATTTGAAATGCCTTCCACTTATATGGTATGTGATGCCAAAATATCATGTAAATTTTTCTCAAACGCTAAAATCTAAAAACCTGTTTCGTGTTTAGGAATCTGGACAAGTTTATCGACTTAATGGCTTGGATATTAGACTATATTTATCTAGATATTATTTTAATACAAGAACACAAACTAATGATGTCTTATTTTAGAGTGAAGATCTCAGAAATCTTTCGTAGGGTTTAGCTTACGTCTTTCTAACAGAATGCCACAATCAGTCATGGATTTGCCTCCTCATAATTTTATGCATATCTCCTCTTATTTTCAAGTTATTATATGAATAGTTGTGTTGTTATTTCGACACGGGATCATGCGACATGTCGCAAATATTTAGCGACTGTCGCAGCTATTTATACAGAGACATATATTTGTCGGAGTGCAAGAGTCTGTGGAACGCTGGCGCCAGCTGTGTATCGGCGTGGGGGCAGAGTCAATAATTGGCAGTATGGCGCGTCTCTCGGCAGTTCTCGAGTGGCGGTCGGCCGGAGTGGTCGACTATTGAAACTGTCGCGTTCCTAGCTATTAGTGTTAATGAGTTTGTGTAAATAGATATCGGGAACATTAAGTGATTGAACATTATGATCCGAGTTAATTAATAAAGTGTTTGATTGCACCAACATTACCCACGAACGCGCACAGTATAAGAAATTAAGTAACGGATCCCATTAATGACGACGTCGGCGGAGAACCCTACGCCCCTGTGCTTTATGCTGCTCCGTTCTCTCTTATTGTCCAACATACTTATAATTATAGGAAAACATTATAATTATTATTTTATTTTAATTTAATCTCAATATTATACGTCTTATTATCTGGTTTTTATATGAAGAGTTTTGTTGTTACTCCGACATGCGACATGTCGTTAATATTTAGCGACTGTCGCACTATTTTTTAAGTATACAAAGACATAGTGTGTGTTGTCTTATTTTAATCTACTCACAATAGAATTCGTCTTATTTTATGGTTATTATATGAATAGTTTTGTTGTTATACCGACACAGGAACATGCGACTGTCTTAAACACTTAGCAACTGTCGCAGCGATTTATACAGAGACATATATTTAGTAATACGATACTCAGAGATACTCAGATGGTTTCTACATAGCATCGTACCGGAATTTTAATGCTTGGCGGTTCGTCTTTGCTGGTAGAGTGGTAACTAACCGCAGCCGAAGCCTCCTACCAGTCTAGACTCAGACAAATTTTAAGCAAGACAAAAGTTATGTGTATAAAATGCTCTGTATACAGTGTAGATAGGTCCTTACTAATATTGTAAATGCGAAAGTAGCTCTGTCTGTCTGTTGAACTTTCACGCCAAAACTACTGAACCGATTTAAATGAAATTTGGTACACAGATAGTCTAGATCCTCAGAAAGGTGGTAGGCTACTTCTGTCTGTTTGTCTTTTGCGCTTTCACGCAAAAACTACTGAACCGATTGAAATGAAATTTGGTACACAGATAGTCTAGATCCTCAGAAAGGTAGTAGGCTACTTCTGTCTGTTTGTCTTTTGCGCTTTCACGTCTAAACTAAACACACACAGTGAGAAAGCGCAATCACCTCTGTCATATGAGAGAGGACGGCTATGCCCAGCAGTGGGACGTTAATGGACTGTTACCTACTTACTTTACTGCAAATAGATTGTATGCTTATGTTTAATAAGCCTAAATGATTACAAATGGCTACCTAAATCGTTTCGGACCTCTTCTAGCGAAGAGAATACACTCTCCATTGTGCCAACGAGATATATAGATGTGTAACTAACATCACATTGCGCTACAGCGAAGCGTGGCCTGGTTTTCTTATGTAATATACGCATCCGCAGTTGTTACGATATTGTCTTAGTGATTTTATGTTGCGGAAGTCAATGTCGGAAGGGCGGAGTTGTCCTGCTCAAGCGTAGATAATCACTTATTGTTAAGAGTGAACGGAAGGCAATGTAAAACTTAAGCATTTGGAAAAATGCAACAATATATAAAATACTAGCTATTCCCCGAGGTGTTACCCGCGTATTTCTTGATTGGTTGGAATAACGAGAAAACCGAAATTTTTAATATTTCTGGAGAACTGTGGTCATTTCTCGCTAATATATATGGATTCAGAGGAAATATGGGGACATAAGTTAAACTTATGTCCTTTGTCAGGCTCTAGACTATCTGTGTACAAAATTTCATTTAAATAAGTTCAGTAGTTCTGGAGTGACAGCGCGTCAGACTGACCGAAAGCGTTTTTTTCTAATCTGTGTACTAAATTGTAATTGATGTGATTCAGTAGTTTTGGCTATAAAGCGTGACAGACAGAGTTGCTTCGCATTTATAATATTAGCAAGAACTAGCTGATGCCTAAGACTTTGTCTGCAAAAAAAAACAGGACACACTCGTCATCAGCAGGCAGAGACATCCTTCCACTTGCCACGATCCTTGCATATCTCCTTCGCTGCTTTCATTCTCATTAAACCTTTCACACAAGTTCGTCGGTTTAGAGTACTCTTGACCTGGCCGTTATTTAAAATGTCCTGGATTTGGTCCAGGAACGTTCGCCTTGGTCTTCCAACTTTCGCACTCACTCTTGACTCATAAATCCTTTTTGTCAGTCTCCTTTCATTCATTCTCTCTACATGCCCAAACCATCTAAGCATACCTTAGTCAATTTTAGTCACTACTATATTATAGTAATATATTATATTAGTCATTTATATTATCGTTATTTAAAACATCTTTGGTGACACGTTAGTGTCGCCACGTCGCCTCTCTTCTGACTCGTTTCTTTACTTAGTTCTTTACTTCTAAAAAAATCGATGTTTACAACTGTTAAGTGTCCCGTGACAAAAATGTTTTTAATTACTGACAGGTAAGCGTTTTTTTCATGGTTTTCAGGATACAAGTACTCTGTAGGAAATAGAAAGGTGAACTACTCTGTGGTCACTTTAGTGTCATATACGTAACGATAATAACGCATGTTGTTTGTAAACGGCTTTCACTTTATTAATGTAATAATACAGTCTAAGATGGCAGCACATTAACCTAATATCCGAAGACCTTTTTTTTTGGTTGGCAACACTTTTTTGCTAGTAAGTTGGTAGCACAGCCAAACACTGTCATTAATACAAATCCAGACAAAGTTGAAACACAATTTATTACAGTTTTATCAATTAGATTGACTTCTAAAACTATATTACCTTTGAGTTATTTGGCTTTTAAGTTATATAAATTTGTTAATGATTCTCTCAAAGAATGTTAGTCTTTTTTGTTTGTAATTATATTTATTTTTATTGTTAAATTGTTGTGTGTTTGTTTATAAGTTTACGATGGGGCTGGCGTGTATTATTAATAATTCAAAAGCCCCTTAAAAACAAAAGAATAAAAAAAACCATATTAAACTGACTGAGACAAATTTTTAACAGTTACCTTAAAGATCAAACTAAGAAAAACCTGTTCACTAACAATAACAATATACAGAAATAAAAGCAACATAATGCCGATAAAGTAACACCGTATTATATTATTATAAGGTTTATAACGAAATAGCAGTGACATACATACATACATAGCATCACGCCTTATTCCCATAGGGGTAGGCAGAGACCACGTCCTTCCACTCGCCACGATCCTTGCATATCTCCTTCGCTTCTTTCATTCTCATTAAACCTTTCATACAATACTTTATTGCACCTTAAAAGTAATACATTATAATAAACTTCACTAAATAGAGAAAGAAAGTACAACAGGCGGTCTTATCGCTTAATAGCGATTTCTTCCAGACAACCTTGAGTTTAAAAAAGCTGTCAGTAGCGAAGAAGGAAGGTAGGCAATAACATTAAACATACACACAAATAACTACATCCTAATCCATATACAATAATGGATATATATCAACATATTAATATATATAACATACATATATGTGAATATATACATATAATGTCGTCAATACTTAATTCTTCTCCAAGAGATAGTGTTTTTAAAGGTTTTAAAGCAATTTTGCCTCCCGGATATAACGAGGCAACGGACAGCAAACAAATGTTCATAGAATTTGGTGAACTCTTGACCTGGCCCTTATTTAAAATGTCTTGTATTTGTGTCCAGGAAAATTCGCCTTGGTCTTCCCTTTCCAACTTTCCCATTCGCTTTTAACTCATAAATCCTTTTTGTCCTTTCATTCATTCTCTGTATGTGCCCAAAACATTTAAGCATACCTTTCTCGATTTCAGTCACTACATCTTTTATACCAGATCGTTCTCTTATCATAGGAATTATTATAATAAGAATGAAGTCAACACAAATCCCAACAGAGAAACACCGTATTTTATAGTTGGTGGTTTATATACCGCTACATCTCTTACACGACACCCCAACCCAATGGTACAGATAGATAATCGATAAGTACGTTATTTGAATCGAAACAATAGCAGTACCGAGTGAGTTGCGCGCGATTACGGTCTCCGATTATTCCACTTAATACCGGTATTTAAAAGAAACGGTTTGTTTTCTATGCGGTTATTATACTTTTAATCATAATTTAAAAAATACGGTTTAATTTGTTATAATTACTATAAACAATTTGTTTCATTAAATCCTTTCGCTGAAATTTAGTAAATCCTTTTTTGAAATTGTAAAATGGCGCCCGACCGACCATAGAGTACAAATGCGCATTTGTTTCCATTTAATATTTTGTTTTAAGGCTTTGGGTTCTAGTTAAAACCGGTGTTGCATCTTTTACTAATTTATATCAATTAATATTCTTTATAAAGATAATTGTTTATATGGATTATAAAAAATAAATGTATTGAAAAAAATATTAATGTGTAGACAACAGTATTGGCAATAAACAATTGATTTTTTATTTCTTTGTATATGTGTTTTTGTTTCGTATTTTATGGACCATCTCTTTTAAAACGTCAAGTTACATTAAAAATCTTTATTATGTGAAGTAGATACAAAAATATTGGTAAATAGGATTCGACAAAGAAATTGTTAAGTGAATATGTTCAAAAGTTGTTGTCTTGCAAATTCATATGAAATGGTACGTACAATTAATTATATTTTAATTATGTCAAACGGTTTTTTTTTCAATCTTTAGTTAAAGCTTGAAAATATTTTCACATTCTTACACTTAACCCGACAAAAAAAATCACCACACTCGTTTTGTATAATTAAAGGTTATATAAATTGAGCTGAAAACCATCACGTTTTGGAAAAAAATAATGACTAGATATTTTGGCATAAATCTCGCTATTTTCACAGTCTAAACTATAAAATTTAAGGTCCCTATAAGTGCAAGAAATATTTCTTCACAGAGCCGCCGCCATATTCACGCTGCGGCAAATAAATTACATGAACTCATTAATCAAAACGTTATTTATGAATTACATAAATCATCACCGTCCAAATGGAACGTAACAAATGGATGCATACATATTATGGATGCATATATATTTTGTATGTGTTGTATTGTGTACGCTGTCATTCGATTTGTTCTGGCAATAAAAGAGATTTATCGGGAAATTATAAAACCACTTAATTGGATAACGTATTATTTTATTATTATACTACCATAGATTTAAAATGTGAAGATAAGTCTTCATTAACATTTTACATAAAAATTACACCGCGTCTAATTAATCTGTGCAAAGCGTAATGGCGGTTGTTAAGGGCTAGAATCCAGGGCTGTTCAACAAGGCAATGAAATGGCGTTGAGTTTTATATGTTTTTAAAAGTAATTCATGAAATTGTTTTATTAAAGATTGAATGTCATAATTTATATAACAAACAAAAGCTTCATATTTTATTTATATGTGATTACTAGAAAATTTAATTATAAGGTTATCCTTATACTTTTTGATATTGTGTGGCACAGGACTATCCCTGTGAATCCTGTAGTAACGAGTTGGAAGTTTTTAAGCAGAAAGATGTTGCTTTTTCACGCTAGTTTACAGTAATTCCCTGATTGAGCCAGGATTAGTCAAAATTTTCGGCATATTGTATATAAAACAATGTAATGGGGTACGTCTGTGTTATGCACACGGCCGTTTGTTATAAAATATGTTGTGCAGTCCTTACTTAGCGTAATAAATTCTTTGAACCCTCAGCTATTCACTGGCGTAATTGAATTTCGGATGAATATGATAGATATGTAGCTACAACTCTAAACTGTATCCTGAGATTTGGTTATCATTCGTTTTATTGAAGTAACTCCATATGGATGCGATTTTAAAGCCGTATTCACGACAAAACGTTTCTACCTTTGTCCGTTACAGATGCGGAAGCCTTTCAATCCAAATAACTTAAATTATATATGCGGAGATGGTTTTAGACACACACTCATTACAGAATGCCTATTCCGGAATATATACTATTAATATACGTACGGATTTCCCCGTATTCCCATGGTACTTAGTACATCGGTAGCTACTTGGTTGAGATCGAAGTGAACAGCTTGTTTATCTATCTATGATCACAGTTTGATATTAGTAGATGGCAACAAGAGCTGAATTTTATAATAATTGGCGTGGATCAAGCTATTTCATTTATGGCTGTAAAATATCATAATAAAAAGAATTAGGATACCTGATATTTATTATGGTCTACCAATACAGCGAAACATCACGCAATGAATTTAAACGAAGTCGCAGGCGGTCGCTAGTTCACAGTTTAAATAACTCGTGCGTGCTGTTTACCCTCCACTGTAAATATAAAGGTTGTACAGATGTAAAGTACAGCGCAGACATGCAGCTTTGAGGAATTTATATTCAATCATATTTTTTTTGTTTGTGTACATAAACAAATGTAAAAGTAATCATTTTGATGTAACACATAAATAGTTGTTCGTGAGATCGACGGCTACTGTGGCGAAGCATCGCCATGTCGCCTTTATTCCCACTCGATTCGGTGATTCGCTATCGATTTTGCAGCACCTATCTATACTGTAGTATGATTCATGTAAACTGTGTCTTACTTTAAAGAAAATCGATGTTTCACAACTGCCAGGAGTTCCGTGATGAATAGCATGTTTTAGCCCCTGATTGTGAACTGATCTGATAGTAAGTGATGATTTAACGAAGTAACACACTGACAAGTCAAAAGCTGGGTTACCTCTTAATTGTTTCTACACACCCTCATACCGGAATGTAAACTTTTTTATTGGTTATCCAGAAATCAAAAATCTGCCAGATATCTTTTATATACGCATCTGAATAGGCTAAGTATTTTATGTACTGGAATCCGCTCCAGATTAATTCTGATTATATTAAAAACAATATAATCTTTTCTTAATTAAATCTCCCAAACCAGAGGTTACTTGGGGGTAATCGCTACTTTTTCTACCCTTTTACTTTAATTAATGCACTGTATCTGTGTTCTGTATCGTCTGTGGTGTACAATAAAGTGAATTCTCTCCCACTCTTTCTCTCTCTAAATATTATTGGAGATTTGAAAGGATTACGCATATTATTAAATAAACCCCAAAAAATACATCGCTTTATCCCAGTAACAAAGTTGTCTGAAGTCTGCGTCCCTCTTTACAAAGACTCATCGTAAAGTACGTGAAAGCGTTTCGCATTTGATATTCATTTGTTAGGATGTCCTTTCCTAAATACTTTTGAAGTGAACAGGGAAATGTCTGGTGCCATAATTTGTTATATTGCAGTTTCTACCAATACAAAGAGCTTCATTGAAAAGCAGTGCAGCTAAAGTCTTTCACAGGAGCGAGAGAAACGTTACTATATCAAAAAGTATTTGTTTCTCTTGTGTATTCTATATTTGTAAATTTTACACTCGTTTATTTGCACGCAACTAAGCTAATGATATTCCTCTATCCCTGCACAGTAATCCTTCCCTCAAATGAACTCCTCGATCTTTATGTAGCGTTGCTATTGCAACAGGGTTTGAGCTGATCGTATATTGCAACTCGAATATGACGTTATGATTAATCCGTAGAGCAATTCTGGCTTAGTTGTTAGCTATTAGCTTAGTTATTAGCCCTTGGCTTAACCTGATTGGGCTTTATCTTGGCTGGGCTGGACGTAGCACGACGTGGGCTGGCGTGGCTCAGCCTGGTTTAATCCATCATTGATGTTTTGTTGAAGGTGCGTTGTTACTATAGAAAGAAATGGTATATACCTACGTGTCAGCACTAATTATTTGGGGAATAAATGCAGAAATATGTTTTTATGTTAAAATCGTGTTTCATTTATGAAGAATTAAAGTTTTGTGATTGTTACAGTGATGGTGTGACCGCATGGGAGGCGGCGCGCTGCTGGAGGCGGCGGCGCGAGGAGACGCAGGCCGCGTGGCCAGCTTGCTACGAGCCGGAGATCCTGTCGACGCCACTGACGAGGTACACACAATAACAAGAATGTCTTCACAAAAATACATCAAACAATTCACTTATCCAACTTAGTCTCGCCACCCTGGACATACCCACTAATACATAAATATCATTCCAAACGCAACGTGGGGAATTGTAACAGATAGGAGGGTTCGAATAGAAGAAAATAGGCTTTATTTAAAATTTTTCCCCACCACCTAATGCTGGTGAGTTGAGGTAGATTTGGTCACTGAAGATGGTACCTATCTTTTAAGACTACGTAAGAATCTTGATACCACAGCACAAAACAATGCATTCACCACCCCCAAATGAGAAGCCTGTATTGAAGTATATAGGCTTATATTCGGGAACGGGAAATTAACTCTTAAAACATACAACTTGCTTTCTGCCAGTAATCACAAATCTGGTTAATTTTGTCAAATATGTGGTAGCTATTTACACAAGAATGTCTTTCCAAATGTAAATCAAGATAAATAAAATGCGAAGCATATTTTTTGACAGAAATACAAGTTTTTAAATTAAAGTAAAAGCTTTTAAAGTCAATTAAGAAAAATCATATATCATCATCATCATCAATTTTCGCGGAAGAATAATCTCACTGAAAGAGGTATATGATGCAGGGCTCGCTAGATGAAGGGGCCCTAGTATCCTGCCTTGTGGTACCCTTAATACATTTTTCCTATAACTTGATCAGATCATTTCTTTTTTCCTTCGGTGATGTTACATTTCAATGCATTGCTGTCTATTGGTAAAATATTATTACTATAGCATTCAACTGTAGTGAGAAAAATATTATGATTGAGGAAATCAAAGGCCTTTCTCATATCGACATATGCACCTATTGTTGCAATACCAACATTAAAGCTTCTTTTAAGCAGAGAAAACAAAATAAAGAATAACTTCAGAAGCCTAATTCATCAATTAACAAAAATCTTACACCAAACATAGAATTTATTGAGCATGCCTTTTTTTGAAGTTGAAGATATTGTGGGGACCTTTACTCTAAAGCTACAATCTATTATATCTCTATATTTAACAGCGAAAGACCCAAAAAGAGTCTATTAAAATCTGTATAAAACGTTTGTCGCCGTTTATTCTTTAAAGTGACAAATGAAGTAATTAGTCGAAACATTTGTAGTAAATAAGTCAACTATCATACTTATTCAGAAGCCTATCTGTCTGTCCGACCTTATTAATTAAAACTCTCACGTTTTTTATTTAATGCCATGAATAATTTAACACATCTTTTATTGGAAACGAATTAAACGCTGATAGACGTTTTAAGTGGATGCAACCTTTAATGGGTACCCATTTAGCAAACTGTCTGATCGCGAATGAATATTAAATATTGACTACAAGATTTTATGGCTAATATCTCGAAATAACTCTTTGCCTTTAGCCGTATGAAGCGACCGGCATAATCATTCAGTTAAGGCCCTAGTTTTTAAACTGTATAACTGCCTTTTTTTGAAAAGTTCTTTATCGACTATAGATTAAAACACTAATAAAAATCTCTTGCATGTCAGCCCATCTTTGCTGGTAAGATGGTAACTAGCTATGACCGAAGCCTCTAACAACTTAAACAAATTAGAACCCGGAACCTTTGTTAGTGAACAAACCTTGTCCCCCAAACTTACTTCCACATTTGTAATATTACTTGGAATTTCAAAGCTTTAAAACTTATCTGTATTAATATATTCAAAGGTAACTAAAGTTTCTAAAACTTGCTAGATGTTTCTCTGCATACTGTAAACAAGTTTCCATATTACATATAACTTCCAGTCATAACCTCCCATATAATTTGCCACGTGACTTAGCAATATAATGTACAAAGTTCTGTTTAATTCTGCTTTGTCAGCTCTTTCCAAACCAATTATGTAGTAGCACAATCCATATTAAATTTACAGGCGCCCCGTGGCGAATGGATTTGATATCCTGGCTTTTTTCATAATCCAGGATATTCAACTTTATTATGATAGCATTAAAGTTTTAATTTCTTTAGTAAATAACAAAGAATTCTTCGCAACGTTAACTCCGTCGAAATCTTGTTGAAAGAAATCTGAACAGCTCTCAAGTATCTTTCAATCATGGCTTTAAAATCAAGCTTGAAAGGCCATGAAAGGCAACATTTTTGAAGCGAATCAACTTGGCATTGTTTAATCATATAAATATAATTAAAGTGTCTGGTTGTGTCAAAACAATTAACCAAAAGCATATTATGTTTACATATTAAGCAAAGGTAACTTTGAAATAATTGCACCGACTTTCTTATGATTTTCTCTGGAGTAGGCAATTTAAACCTTGATTTTTTACGGAAACGTGAAACTTATTTGTCCCGAAAAACTCCGAAAAAGCTGGTCCAATTTTAATGAAACTCTCTTTGAGACAAGGTTAACGTTTTCAAGACACCAAAAGCATAAGTAATAGCTCTGTTTTGGTTCATATTGCACTTTCTATTGTCTTTTTTTTTGTCATAAAATTTAAAGATACCGTTATTGTAAGTTTTTTACAATTTTCAATATCCTAAAAGTTACTTGTTGGCAGAGAACAGTGACGGGTAAAAGCTTCAAAACTCTCTCTCTCTTGACCTTTACCCCTCACTGGGGCGTTAATAAACTCGTAATTATAATTTACCAGTACTTTATTTTTAATATCTTAAATTATATCGTCATTATTATCTCCTACGTCTTTCACATACATTTTGTAATACAATCTTATAGAATATTAATCGAGTACATATTCCCGGTGCTGAGAGCGTCTAGATGAATCGATGAATAATAAAACGATATACATATCAAGAGGAATCCAATTGTTCATACATCAATGTAGTCGCTTCTAGCAATGGAGTTACGTAGACGATCCATCAAGCCAGATTATTTAATAAAACAAAATAATCAAGGGTGGAAATCCATTTATTATTGATATATGTTAGTTGTTTACCCATTGACTACTTGGTTTGTGATGTCACCTATTTATCCGTGATGATACAGTCTCAAGTGATCCCCCATGGGAGCTCAGGGCGGACGTTCTTACGGCTCCTTATCAGTGCAGAGTAGCCGCGAGAACCAGAGGAGAATCACCAGACACTGAAGAAGTAAAGAGTTTCAGGGTTCTCAGTCCCCAGTGGCGGGTGTGGCCATAGTAGGGGCGATCGGCCCTTATCTGGATAAGTGGCTAGGCAGAGAATATGGGTCGCTCTCCTACAGGTTGGTACAGGTGCTGACCAGTCATCCCGGACCCGACGGGGACCGGGGCAGGGTGTTAGCTGAGGCGTTGGGACCCATGAAGCTATGGCTGCTGGACCTAATCAACGCGTGTCTGCGCCAAGGGCGCTTTCCGCGAGCGTGGAAGACCGGGACGCTGGTGCTCCTTCGCAAAGAGGGGCGACCGGCGAATTCGCCGGTCCTCGTGGAACGCCTCGTCCGGCGGCTCGACGACGTAGGGCCCAATCTGAGCGACTGCCAGTTCGGCTTCCGCCCTGGCAGGTCCACCATCGACGCGATCGCGCGGGTGAGGAACCTCGCGGAGGAGGCGGCGTCTCAGAGTGAGGTGGTACCGGCGGTGTCCCTGGACATCGCCAATGCATTCAACACTCTGCCTTGAGACGTTGTCGGGCAGGCGCTCGGGTATCATGGGATGCCCCGGTATCTGAGGGATATGATAGGCGCGTACCTCAGCGACCGGTTCGTCTCGTTCTCGACGGCTACTGGACCGGTGAGTAGGGAGATGACGTGCGGTGTTCCGCAGGGGTCGGTTTTGGGACCGCTGCTGTGGAACATCGGCTACGACTGGGTGCTTCGCGGTGCCATCTTGCGGGGCGTCGGCGTGACTTGTTACGCCCTGGTAACGGCCGGCGAACGCACTTTCAGAGAGGCGCGCGTGGTGGGGTGCCTGTATGCAAGCGTGGTACTATCGATGGCCTTGTACGGGGCCCCAATCTGGGCCGGAGATTTGACGCCACTTACGAAAGCTCTGCTGCGAGGTGCGCAGCGAGTCGTGGCAGTCAGTATCGTCCGAGGATACCGCACCATATCCTGGGCGACGGGATGCGTGTTAGCGAGTACCGCCCCCTGGGAGCTGGACGCGCAAGTACACTCGGACGTATATTGGCGGAGGGCGGACGCCCGTCAGAGAGGCGACCCCCCTTCGCCAGGGTATGAATGGGACTGGCTGCGTCAGGCGCAGGCGGTCCTACAAACTGAGTGGCGGGACCGATTGAGAGAACCGAGCGCTGGACGGTCGACGATCGAAGCCGTGTCTCCGCTCCTTGGTCAGTGGATGTCTCGTGATCACTTTCCAATTGGCGCAGATCCTCTCGGGGCACGGGTACTTTGAGAGGTATCTATGCCGGGTGGCCCGTAGGGAGCCCACTGAGGAATGACACGAGTGTGGGATAGACAGAGATCTGCCCTTGAGGCCGTATTAGGGTCCACCATCGTGAGAGCGATGGTGGAGCGGAGGGAGTGTTGGAATGCGATGGCTTCCTTTAGCGACGAGGTAATGTCCGGTACGATGCTGTGTAGAAACCGTAAGGGGTATATCACCTCTTAACAGATTAGCGCGCTTCCATCTTAAACTGTATCATCACTTACCATCAGGTGAGATCACAGTCAAGCGCTAATCTGTCAGCAATAAAAAAAATAAAAATTAGCGAGGCTACATAGGTTGTCGGGCGGCGCGCCTACGCGCTGCCCCACAGGTAGCTCGATCCTTAGGATCAAGGTAGGGGCCCTTCACGGGGAGTCACGACGGTGTGCTCAGTTTTACTCTAGAGCTAACCTGTCGCGTCGCCAATTGAGACAGTGCGTAGGATGGCGGGTCGTTTTTAGCCGGTAAGAGTCCGGCATAACCGGGACGTCCGCGGCGTCCCGGTATCCTATTGAGGATTTTTTTCCCGTCTTACCAAAAAAAAAAAAAAAAAAAAAAAGGGGGACCCCAAGCATGCCCCTCTNTACCCTTAATACATTTTTCCTATAACTTGATCAGATCATTTCTTTTTTCCTTCGGTGATGTTACATTTCAATGCATTGCTGTCTATTGGTAAAATATTATTACTATAGCATTCAACTGTAGTGAGAAAAATATTATGATTGAGGAAATCAAAGGCCTTTCTCATATCGACATATGCACCTATTGTTGCAATACCAACATTAAAGCTTCTTTTAAGCAGAGAAAACAAAATAAAGAATAACTTCAGAAGCCTAATTCATCAATTAACAAAAATCTTACACCAAACATAGAATTTATTGAGCATGCCTTTTTTTGAAGTTGAAGATATTGTGGGGACCTTTACTCTAAAGCTACAATCTATTATATCTCTATATTTAACAGCGAAAGACCCAAAAAGAGTCTATTAAAATCTGTATAAAACGTTTGTCGCCGTTTATTCTTTAAAGTGACAAATGAAGTAATTAGTCGAAACATTTGTAGTAAATAAGTCAACTATCATACTTATTCAGAAGCCTATCTGTCTGTCCGACTTTATTAATTAAAACTCTCACGTTTTTTATTTAATGCCATGAATAATTTAACACATCTTTTATTGGAAACGAATTAAACGCTGATAGACGTTTTAAGTGGATGCAACCTTTAATGGGTACCCATTTAGCAAACTGTCTGATCGCGAATGAATATTAAATATTGACTACAAGATTTTATGGCTAATATCTCGAAATAACTCTTTGCCTTTAGCCGTATGAAGCGACCGGCATAATCATTCAGTTAAGGCCCTAGTTTTTAAACTGTATAACTGCCTTTTTTTGAAAAGTTCTTTATCGACTATAGATTAAAACACTAATAAAAATCTCTTGCATGTCAGCCCATCTTTGCTGGTAAGATGGTAACTAGCTATGACCGAAGCCTCTAACAACTTAAACAAATTAGAACCCGGAACCTTTGTTAGTGAACAAATCTTGTCCCCCAAACTTACTTCCACATTTGTAATATTACTTGGAATTTCAAAGCTTTGGAACTTATCTGTATTATTATATTCAAAGGCAACTAAAGTTTCTCAAACTTGCTAGATGTTTCTCTGCACACTGTAAACAAGTTTCCATATTACATTTAACTTCCAGTCATAACCTCCCATATAATTTGCTACGTGACTTAGCAATATAATGTACAAAGTTCTGTTTAATTCTGCTTTGTCAGCTCTTTCCAAACCAATTATGTAGTAGCACAATCCATATTAAATTTACAGGCGCCCCGTGGCGAATGGATTTGATATCCTGGCTTTTTTCATAATCCAGGATATTCAACTTTATTATGATAGCATTAAAGTTTTAATTTCTTTAGTAAATAACAAAGAATTCTTCGCAACGTTAACTCCGTCGAAATCTTGTTGAAAGAAATCTGAACAGCTCTCAAGTATCTTTCAATCATGGCTTTAAAATCAAGCTTGCAAGGCAACTTTTTTGAAGCTAATCAACTTGGCATTGTTTATTCATATAAATATAATTAAAGTGTCTGGTTGTGTCAAAACAATTAACCAAAAGCATATTATGTTTACATATGAAGCAAAAGTAACTTTGAAATAATTGCACCGACTTATGATTTTCTCTGGAGAAGGCAATTTAAATCTTGATTTTTTTACGGAAACGAGAAACTCCGAAAAAGCTGGTCCAATTTCTGAGACCAAAAGCATAAGTAATAGCTCTGTTTTAGTTCATATTGCGCTTTTTATTGTCTTTTTTTTGTCATAACATTTAAAGATACCGTTATTGTAAGTTTTTTACAATTTTTAATATCCTTAAAGTTTCTGTTTGGCAGAGAACAGTGACGGGTAAAAGCTTCAAAACTCTCTCTCTCTCTTGGCCTTTACCCGTCACTGGGGCGTTAATAAACTCGTAATTATCATTTACCAGTACTTTATTTTTAATATCTTAAATTATATCGTCCTTATTATCTCCTACGTCTTTCACATACATTTTTTAATACAATCATATAGAATATTAATCGAATACATATTCCCGGTGCTGAGAGCGTCTAGATGAATCGATGAATAATAAAACGATATACATATCAAGAGGAATCCAATTGTTCATACATCAATGTAGTCGCTTCTAGCAATGGAGTTACGTGAACGATCCATCAAGTCAGATTTTTTTAAAAAACAAAATAATCAAGGATGGAAATCCATTTATTATTGATATATGTTAGTTGTTTACCAATTGAGTACTTGGTTTGTGATCTCACCTATTTATCCGTGATGATACAGTCTCAAGTGACCCCCGTGGGAGCTCAGGGCGGACGTTCTTACGGCTGCTTATCAGTGCAGAGTAGCCGCGAGAACCAGAAGAGAATTACCAGACGCTGAAAAAGTAAAGAGTGTCAGGGTTCTCAGTCCCCAGTGGCGGGTGTGGCCATAGGAGGGGCGATCGACCCTTATCTGGACAAGTGGCTGGGCAGAGTACATGGGTCGCTCTCCTACAGGTCGGTACAGGTGCTTACCAGTCATCCCAGACCCGAAGGGGTCCCAGGCAGGGTGTTAGCTGCGACGTTGGGACCCATGAAGCAATGGCTGCTGGACCTCTACAACGCGTGTCTGCGCCAAGGGCGCTTTCCGCGAGCGTGGAAGGCCGGGAGGCTGGTGCTCCTTCGCAAGGAGGGGCTACCGGCGGACTCGCCGGTCCTCGTGGAACGCCTCGTCCGGCAGCTCGACGACGTAGGGCCCAATCTGAGCGACTGCCAGTTCGGCTTCCGCCCTGGCAGATCCACCATCGACGCGATCGCGCGGGTGAGGAACCTCGCGGAGGAGGCGGCGTCTGAGAGTGAGGTGGTACTGGCGGTGTCCCTGGACATCGCCAATGCATTCAACACTCTGCCTTGAGACGTTGTAGGGCAGGCGCTCGGGTATCATGGGATGCCCCGGTATCTGAGGGATATGATAGGCGCGTACCTCAGCGACCGGTTCGTCTCGTTCTCGACGGCTACTGGACCGGTGAGTAGGGAGATGACGTGCGGTGTTCCGCAGGGGTCGGTTTTGGGACCGCTGCTGTGGAACATCGGCTACGACTGGGTGCTTCGCGGTGCGATCTTGCGGGGCGTCGGCGTGACTTGTTACGCCCTCGTAACGGCCGGCGAACGCACTTTCACAAAGGTGCGCGTGCTCGCAACAGCGGGCATCCCGCAGGTAGTGACGAGAATCCGGCGGCTCGGGCTGGAGGTCTCGCTAGAGAAGTCGGCAGTCATCTGCTTTCACGGACCGCGAAGAGCGACCCCCGGAGGGGAGAGCTTAATGTCGGGGGGGTTTCCATCGAGATCCAGCGTACGCTCAAGTACCTGGATCTCACGCTTGACGGCAGGTGGAAATTCGAGGCTCATTTCGAGCGCTTGGCTCCCAGGCTCATGAAGACGGCTGGCGCGTTGAGCAGACTGCTGCCCAACGTCGGCAAGCCGCAGGTAGGGTGCCGTCGCCTGTACGCAGGCGTGGTACGATCGATGGCCCTGTACGGGGCCCCGATCTGGGCGGGAGATTTGACGCCACGTTCGAAGGCTCTGCTGCGAGGTGCGCAGCGAGTCGTGGCAGTCAGGATCGTCCGAGGATACCGCACCATATCCTGGGAGGCGGGATGCGTATTAGCGAGTACCGCCCCCTGGGAGCTGGACGCGCAAGTACACTCGGACGTATATTGGCGGAGGGCGGACGCCCGTCAGAGAGGCGACCCCCCTTCGCCAGGGGACGAAAGGGACTGGCTGCGCCAGGCGCAGGCGGTCCTACAAACTGAGTGGCAGGACCGGTTGAGAGAACCGAGCGCTGGACGGTCGACGATCGAGGCCGTGTCTCCGCTCCTTGGTCAGTGGATGTCTCGTGATCACTTTCCAATTGGCGCAGATCCTCTCGGGGCACGGGTACTTTGAGAGGTATATGTGCCGGGTGGCCCGTAGGGAGCCCACTGAGGAATGACACGAGTGTGGGTCCGCCGTTGACACGGCGGAGCACACGCTTGCGGTGTGCCCCAGTTGGGATAGACAGAGATCTGCCCTTGAGGCCGTATTAGGGTCGACCGACTTGTCTATGCCCACCATCGTGAGAGCGATGGTGGAGCGGAGGGAGTGTTGGAATGCGGTGGCTTCCTTTAGCGACGAGGTAATGTCCGGTACGATGCTATGTAGAAACCGTAAAGGGTATATCACCTCTTAACAGATTAGCGCGCTTCCATCTTAAACTGTATCATCACTTACCATCAGGTGAGATCACAGTCAAGCGCTAATCTGTCAGCAATAAAAAAAAAAAATTAGCGAGGCTACGGTTGTCGGGCGGCGCGCCTACGCGCTGCCCCATTGGTAGCTCGATCCTTAGGATCAAGGTAGGGGCCCTTCACGGGGAGTCACGGCGGCGTGCTCAGTTTTACTCTAGAGCTAACCTGTCGCGTCGCCAATTGAGACAGTGCGTAGGACGGCGGGTCGTTTTTAGGCGGTTAGAGTCCAGCATAACCGGGACATCCGTAGCGTCCCGGTATCCTATGAGGATTTTTTTGAGAAAAAAAAAAGGTGTTTACCAATCATGGTTGCTTCGGCAAACACCTGTATCAAACTGTTGGCTGTGAGCCGTGGGCCAGCTGTTACGAGATTGGTGCCTCCTATGACACTGCCCACCACACGGTGGCAGAACGTCCCACCTGAAGTACTCAAAGACTCATTATGACGTCGCTGATCGTCACACCTCTCACTGGCTACTATTACAGGTGCGATACTCATCAGCGAGCAGGCCTGGAGAGCAGTTGCCTCCTTTTGTGAGATTGTCATCTCGCTTAATAAGGCGCAGCAAACGGAGAGGGTGAATGCCGCCAAGGCACTCCGGCCCCGAAAAAGGGTAGGAAACAGGAGGCAGAAGAGACAGAGAGGAATGCCTCAACGAACCTCTGGCTCCCCACTCATGGTTGAAGACGGTCACGCTGGGGTTTATAGTGTATTGCAAATTCTTCCCCCTCGCGGAGTCCCACACTCCCGACCCCACAGTCAGGGTGCGTAATTGCATTTCCCACCGTCAAAATAAAGTGATGATACAGTCTAAGATGCAAACGCGCTAACCTCGTAAGATGTGATTTACCTGTTATGGTTTTTATACAACATCATACTTTGCTGGTAGCGTACTAAATATGTACGGCCGACACCATTCACTGGTCCCAGACAAATTAGGATAGGCAATATCCAAAACCTCTTCTACCAAAAAAAGTACTTGGAGTATCGTGCCAGGCTTTTTTAGTTTTTTAAACCTAACAATTACAAAAGCTACCATAAAGAATTAGAATATTATCACCTTACTGCGGTGCTGTGGCATTTGCTGTTATATTTCCATCTCTCACGCAACTTTAAGAGGTTATTGACATTAAATTAAATGGGGTAAAGTTTTTACTTCAACCAATTATATTTGTATAAATAATAACTGTAGATTACACATACTCTGTGGAGCTCCATTTTCCCAAGCGTTGGGTCATTAATCATGCGAGCACGTCAACGCTCGCGTCGTGTTGAGGCTGCCCTGAGATAGATGGTTGAAATTCTTAATATATTCTGACTTACTATAGCTTTTTATCAATGTCATGGATCGGCTCGACAGTCTCATCTGTTGATTAAGAATTAGGTGGTGTAAACTATACACAAACAAGAAAATATATAGAAGATAGATGCTGATGAAATTTCTCGTCAAGAAATCCTCAAGGATTACCGCAACATCATCTGGGCGCATTGTGGGTTATGCCGCACTCTAGCCATTTAATAGCTCACGATTCTCCACACGTCGCTCAGCAGTAATATCCACTTCCATGGGTTCCATCTTATTTACATTCTCCTGCCATCTGAATATAAGCCTCTTTAACTCTTTGCCAGCTGTGTCACAGAAGGAGACTATCGCTTGCTTGCAACCTATATTGTTCACCATTTTCCTTAACACAGAAGATACTTTTCGTGAACCAGAGAGATTAGTGATTAGATAAAGCTTTATACCTTTCAGTGCAATAAACTTAGATATAAGTAATTCCCAGTGATTTGCGCAGGGCCTGTTCCTACGCTGCTTCTAATTAACATCTACTGAAGAAGTCCAGCAACACTGCTTCTGATGTGCTGGAACGTCATTACCACTAATACAATAGTTCGTTGGGCTATGTCAATGATCTTCGTTCTTTTATCGATTTCCTCACTCTTGGATGATCATTCCAGCATCTGCTTCGGACTTTATCGCCCATTGGTTCTTTGAACTATCTTTTTCCGCATTCTTAATTTGAAGTCCAGCCATTATTCTCTCCTTTTGCGCATGTCATGGCCATCATCTCAACCGATAGACTTCCATTGAACCTGTTTCATTTAAATCTTTAGCAAACATTTTCACCAGGCCTAATCTTGCGCTGTCTAATTATGATCTCATCCTGAGCTTAAATACTGCGGAGAAGTATAATAACAGGACATCTTCGTTATAACATACGATGTTATATAACAACCGGTTGTTTATACGATTTCTATGAATACCTAAACGGTTGTGTTATTGATGCTTTATTTCCGGTACCGCTTTCTCTTTCTATTCAAATAAAAATGAACAATACAATCTTCAATACATACTTCCTCGTCATTTTATAACAGATGAGATTTTCTAGCCCAAAAACTTAAAACTCCAACTAACAATTTAATTACTGGCAAGATTAAGTCTATCAAATAACTCTCTGTAATTATAAACTTTTATATTTGTTGCGCAATTTTATAGCGCTAAAAGAAAGTTGAATCGTCTTACGTATTAACTTTTTATTCGTTTAATTAAAATATTTCCTTAATTATGTATTTAATAAATTACAAATTTCTAAACTGATTTCATGACGTTTAGTATGCGATAACAATCTTTCACTTTCTAAACTATTTATTTAAAGAAACGTAGGTATATTTTTATTGGAACAGGGTAACGCTGGACCGTGATCACGCCTGAAGGTGAGTGATACTTTGGCGCCTAACTCGTGGGTGATATTTGAAATACGGACTCGATTAAACTGTATATATTTCAGCTATTTTCACAGCATTATGTCATATGGTATTCTACTTTGGGGTAATGCTGCTGATATAGATGCAATATTTGTGCTGCAGAAAAGGGCCGTTCGTGCGATTTACAATATGGGTCCAAGAGAGTCGCTAAGAAACAAATTCAAGGCAGTTAACATAATGACAGTTCACTGCGTATATATATTAGAAAACTTGTTGTATGTACATAAAAACATTGACTCTTTTAATAAAAAGAGTGAATGTACATCATATAACTTACGAAACCAAAACAAACTTGTTATAAATTCTAGTAGGCTGCATAAGATTAACAACTCATCTAGGGGTAACTGTATACGTTTCTATAATAAACCACAAGACGTTTTAGAGATGTCAATTAATAAATTCGAAGTCTTTGTTAAAAGAAAGTTGATAGAAAAATCGTATTATAAGTTGCAAGATTACCTAGACGATAGAAACACCTGGGAATGAACGAATTGCTCAACTTTTAATTAAAATATAGTAAAATAATATGCTAAATATGCTAAAACCCTCGCTTCTCGGAGTGAGGAGGCCTGTGCCCAGCAGTGGGACGTTAATGGGCTGCTACTTACTGCTTGTAATAAAAACATATGGTAACAAAAAAAAATACCCGACTGAGTTTGTTGTAGGTTGGAAGGAACCCTCGTAACTTTAGATTTTAATCCGTTCTTGAATACCATCATCAGAGTGTGGAAAAAAAAATATAATTTGACGATTCAAAAGTGCTGTAATATGCCTACTTGAATAAAGATATTTTAGATTTGATTTGATTTGACTAATTACATGGTTACAATTTTGGTCGTAAAGTCTATCCAAGCCAAGCTGTCCACTTGAAATCTTGTTTTTGTGTTGGCGTCTCTGTGCACAGAGTAGCTGTGTGACGTGACGACTTACAGATTAGCTACATATTTTGTATACAGAGTATGGTGCGGAAATTAACAAGATCGCCACAATACAATGCAAGATGGAAGCGCGTCTGTCTGTTTAGAGATAATTTATCTGTACATAGTACTGGAATAGAAATCTCTTTGTTTGGTGTTTTATTTGCTGGTAGGGTGGTAACCACGGCCAAAGCCTCCCACCATTCCAGATTTAATCTAATTAGAGAATATTAGTTTAAATATCATCATTAACTCCATCTATTCACCTACAGATACAACTGTCTTTTATGAGATTTGGTTACCAACGCCGTCTATTGACGTAGGGCCAACACTATGCTTATCATTAAATTGATCTTGATTTTAACGATCACGTTAACTGATGGAATGCAGGTTGAGATTCCGCCTCGTCTGCTTGTTTTGAAGCTTCTTATAGCATTGTTAACAAAAATCTTCATTATATATAGTTCGTGTGTGTGTGAAGATGTATAAGTGTCAGAGACTTTAACAAACTCGGTCACATTTTACAGAGAAAAAACTACGCGAAAGTACTTATGTAATACCTTTGGCCTTCACCATTTTTCCCGCTTCTCAAGGTGATGAATAAGTAAAGTAAAAATCATTTTTATAACTTTCGCCTCATTAAAAATGTCACGCACGTCGTAAAAATATTGATAACTCCATCATTGGTTAAAGAAGCGGGAAAATATTATAATTAATGTCGAGTCGTAAACTGGACTGACGTTACATGTTAATTAGTGCACATAATTATAAATATATCTCTTCTAAATGCTATAAAAGTCGGAGAGTATGACTGTGTGAAGGCGACGATATTCTGGATTCGATTACAAGCAGAGAAGATTTAGGTAATTTTCTGATTAGACTGAATCTGGACTGTTGGAAGATTTAGCTTTTGAATCGCCATTAGTATGTCTATAAGGAACCAGTCTATCACCGGTTTCAGTAGTTAATTCTTTTGAGAATAAACTGACGAAAAACTCGGTAGTTACTCTTTTTAACTTAGTTACCTATGCGTTTATCGTATCTTCTTCTTCATCTTAAAGTGTCATCTCTTACCGGACTTAGGCTATCCTAAGAGCAATTTGAACTTTCGTTACAGTCACGAAGAATAAAGATTTGGTGCTTAGGTTAAACCATGTTCGGAGATTTTAAGTCACGAGGTCTGCCTTCTCTCCGGCGCTCTTTTCTCTCGGATCTTCCCCTGTATTATGAGTTGGAGTAATTGGTACTTTTTATGTCGCATTATATGCCCAAGATACTTAAGCTTTTGAATCTTTATAGTATTTAAGACCTACCGTTTCTTTTGGACCCTCTGTAAGATCTTTATATACGCGGTAAAAATTTTGCATTTACGTTCAGACACTTCATAATTATAGTGTGTGTGTAAAAGGCAACATATTTGATACATGTATATCGGCAACAACGTTGAACCGATGGCCAATACGCGTTGGAAAAAATATAACAAGCAGTAAACCGGTCCCACGTTACCGAACTAGTTTTTTTAATGATCCCAGCTCACTCGATATGGTGTCGGTTGCGCCTAGATGACAGATGGATAAGCTGCTATCCAATAAATAATTGTCCCGACTTCAAAACACTCAAGATAAGCTTTGGGGATAAAGTATTAGGAGCCTCGTTTAGAGTCTTTTAACGTACCACAGGTTAATTTAGGGGTACTTGTTTAGTTTAGAACTCTACTAGATATTGATCCCTACTTAAGTATTTAAGTTTGTTTTATAGTTTTTAATTCATTGAATTGCTCTCTTTTAAATTGTGTGTTATTATTATTGTTTTAGTTTGTATTTCTTATTCCTGTAAAATGCAGAATAAAGATCTTTTCTTTTTCATCTTCTTGTTCTTCTTCTACTTTGCCTGCTTAGAGTTAGTACTCATGAATATAGATACGCTGCAAACCAATCAATAATTGTTCCTACTTCAAAACACTCAAGTTTTACGGAAAAAGTATTAGAAGCCTTGTTTAGAGGCACGATTTAGTTACAGTGGTGCATGTGTAATATGGACACTACTAGATAATGACCCCGGCTTCGTCTTCTTAAAGTTAGTAATCACAAAGGTGCAATCATAAGCAGCTATCCCATAAGCAATTGTCCCGGCTTCAAAATTCTCAAGATAAGCTTTATGTTGCTAATCCTAATTACTTTGAACGTATCGCAGGTTAGATTAAGGGTCTTGGCCCCTTTCTACAAATCAGTAATTTCAGAAGGAGGCACATGAGACGTAAAAGGCGCTCTAAACGCTCTTATTTTCTCAGCGGAAATCTTCGGAAGTACAAGGGTAGATTGCGTCTACTGTGCCTCTGGTGCTTCACTAAAAGAAGGTGAGGGTATCGCTGGGTTTTCTGGCTTATTGCTAGCGCGACCCAAACTCCCAGTTTAATTTTGTCTCATCATGGTGCAATAAGGTATTTCTCAGCGGAAAAGAATACTAGGTGACTCCCACAATATTGTTTTTTAAAAATTAGTATTCATACAGAGAGATGTTGCATTGGTTGATTCAATAAATAAACGTCTATATAATAGAAAGAAAGAAAGAAATACATAAATTGTCATCTCATGTCCGAATTTACCGACATTTCCTAAAGGACCACATAGGGGAAGCGATCTATAGAAACAATCCTCTTAACTGGCTCTTTAAATGTACTTAGTTGATACGTAAAGTTCCAGAGAGGTTTGTGAAGACAAAGTCACGTTCACCAGCTTATTTCATATAAAAATAAAACAGGCTACTAAGTATGAATATCATAACACATTCCTGCTCAAACAAACAGTTAAACAAGCCGGAAATAAACCAATTTTAATATCTATCATAAAACTTTAAGCCGACATTTAATGTATGTACATAATGTACTTCTAATCAGACATCGATGTTTTCTTTTTCATGTAGGTAGTTGTTGTTTTGAGAGTGAAAGCCTATAATTAGTGTTTAAGAATTTTCTCAAAGGGGGGGGAGTTAATGCATGCTGACTTAATCTTTACTAATATTATTAAGCTGAAGAGTTGCTTCATCACAATAAGACCAATAAGAGCGGTGCAACAATGAAGAACGTTTTAAGATCGGGGGTTTTCTTTTAAGTGTCCCCTAAGCCTGCGCTGCAAAAACGGTTAAAGTTTCGCAAAAGTTATGTATGACAAAATTGTTCCCCTTTAATAGTTGTAAAAAAAACTCCACGACGCCATATGTCTATCTTTTGAGGTTAGCTAGCTAAAACCTTTTTTATGTTAACCAAATTTGTTCTGTATCTTATGTGAGGCGTAACTTCATCTGCATACGCTTAAATATGGGACACAAAGTACGGTGACATTTAACGGTTTTTTCATTACGAGTTATTTTGTTTCGATTAAGTTTTAACCACTATTTTAAATTAAAGTTAAAAAAGAGTATATCACAGGGATCGATCTTAGGTCCGCTTCTGTTCATATTGCATAGCGACGATGTGTAGTGTAGAATAAACATTTTCTTTCTGCTATTATCATAATTTGTGGGGGGAAAAAATGATAGTTCATGGGTCAGTGATCACATATAAATTGGAGAACCACAGAAATATAGTAGATATCTCGAATGATGTATGCGGAGTATTGGTTTTTGTGGAAGAGATAATTACATTATTGATATGCAAATAAATACTATGTGATGTGTATTGTTTCCTTCAAAATAGGAAATATCTCTCGCTCTCTAATTGATGGAAGTCATAAAACTATATCCACCGAGTATAGTCTTATAAAAACAGTCAAACAATTTTTTACACGCCTAACAAGTAACAAATCATCCAAAAGCTAATTACGTTAACGGTTGTAATCCATTCGTATGGTTATTATATTCAGACAAACCACGTATAAGATGTTAGATTAGAAATTAATTGGGCGTGGATTACAATATTTATGGTTTCATTTAGTAGTGGATTTAAAGGTGAGAGGGGGGCCTAATCAATTAATATGATAAGGTAATTTTTTACTTTGGTAAATAGTTAAACAGATTGGATTACAGTGTTCAGAATGACACGGCTTGTTAGAGATCACTAATATTATATTTGTTTGAATACTATTATGTTACTATACTCATTAGTGCATCTATTTTAAGCAGGATAAAGCATTTTATCTATCTATCTATATTTTGATGAAGTCTTTGTAATCGTCTTTGTAAAACGTTAACATGTGTTGCTTCCGGTGTAATGCTATTCCGGAAATTCTCTCAAGTTTCATTTGAAGTTGGTGTTTTAACGTCGACTGTGATTGGTGGATTTTCGAGTAGGGAGTTTTACAAGGTGAGATAATGGATGGAGGAGGTTTCATTTAAAAGTAATGTAAATATGTGTGTGTGTGTGTATATGTCTTGTTTTCTTAATATTTCTGATGTTCTACATTAAGTTTGTTAATTTTTCTCATTTAATCGAACGTTTTACTGATTAAATACAACACAAAAATAATTTTGGAAAGAGTTTTTATAAAAAAAACGTCTTTTGTTCACGCCGGCCGTGACCCTATTAATTGACCTCGACCTCTGGACTCGGGCCCATGAAAAGTCCAGGTCGGATCGGTCCCTGACACGTCGGGAGGAGAAATTCCACCTAGGGGGTCGAACAGATTTGAATCTGCACGTATTTGGAGTCCCACGCGCTGATCTACTCGGGCGGCGACGACCTTGGTAGGTACCTGAACACATGGGTGTGTATTTGTATTGTGTGGTGTGTCAAATGTCTTACGTATCATGCTAAGGCGTCGCATAGAGCTGCTGTCGACGACGCCGGTCTTCTTGTCCACTCCATGGCGGTCCTGTGCACCACCAGGCACAGAAATGTTTAAGAACTAAAGCCCACGTAGCTGAATGAACTGTGGAAGCGTGGATCTGCCGCACTTCACTTGAATGGAGGGGCTACTAAGATCCTTTTTTAAAAGATGAAGAAATTATCGAAATATGCATATCAAGTTTTATATAGTTTCCAAATTTTAATTATAATTTTTTTTTTTTTTTTATTTATACTATATTTTTAAGGTAAGGTTTTGTTTTGTGTTCGTCCCGGGTCGCCGCTGAAAACCAGCGTTGGGTTGGTTCCCAACAACAGCTGAGCGGTGTTCCTTTTTTCGGCATCACACTTTTCTATAATAATTACCGTGTAATTTGTTTATGTTTAAATGTGCAGAGAAGTGTGGGAGTAGAAAATAAAAGGTATTTTATTTTATTTTTTTTTTATTTAAGTTCAAAATTATGCTTCGAACTCACGACTCTCTTAACGAGAATCCATACGTATTGCTTCTAGATCATTATAGTCTAAACACGAACCTTTCAACAATAAAAACGGAAAATATATTGTTTTATACCATTTCTTTATAGCTGCACATAAATATCTTAATTAAAATTAAAATTAATTAACACTTAATTCCCATCCCTGAAGAGTTTAATTGGTTTCTTTCAACAAAAACCTTATTTGTAGGCTTTTATGATATGAAATTAACAAATACATGTTTATTACTTAATCCGGTAGATCTAGCACTTCATTTAATTATAAACCTATTTTATGACTCTTTTTATAGGGATTGGCATGACATATCGATGTTTTTTATCCTATCGATAATTATTTGACGATATCAACTACGATTAAATGTAAATATATATTGATCGCTAAATAATATTGAATCGATATATAAACATTAAGGGTTATATATTCGATTTCCTTTATTTATGGGAGTGAAAAATGAAAGTCGATGAAACGGAGAAGCGTAAGATTCGTAAGATTTAACGTAGGATTGTAAGTGATGATACACTCTAAGGTCGTAGAGCGATAAGACCTTTTTAGTTCTACCATGTTCTTTTTTTATATAGTTATAGCAGACAAACAAGCTGGTGGGTCACCTGATGTTAAGTGATCACCGCCGCCCATGGACACCTGCAGCACCATAAGTACCACTGTTGCGTTGCCGGCCTAATAAGTGGGATGTTATTTGCAAACAAAAATTTTTAAAGCAATTCAAAACTACTAATGTATTTCATTGGTTTAAACATTGTTTTCTCCAAAATATATATTTTTATATAAAATATATTATATAAAAGTACCGCCAAAACGGTCAATCAATTTCACACATTAGTCGTAACATCCATTATAGGTGAAGGAAATGATTGTGAAGAAACCTGCATATCATGGAAGTAATTCAGGGATATGTAATTAAGTAGCAGCCCATTACCGTCCCACTGCTGGTCACAGGCCTCCTCACATATACTAGAGAGGGTAATTAGCGCATAGACCCGCCACGCTGCTCCACTGCGGGTTGACAAGCACAGTACACAAGTGCACTCTCTATTCCTTCACTCTCACAGTCCGATGTGACGACAATCCTACATGACCGGAGATAGATCAGGGGTGACCGACGGGTTAACGTGCTCTTCGAGGCACGGGGGTGAATCACACCGCCAACTTTGTGCCACAAGATAGCGGGCCTATGCTCTAACAATCCTCTCCTCAAGAAGTGAGTAAGCCAGTTGCCCTGCTTTGGGACGTTAACAGGCTTCTATTTACTTCACCTATTTTCACATACGCATAGTAAAAAGCACTTAATTTGAAATTACAAAAACACACTTTTTTATTTGCATAGATCAGTGGTTGCAAATTTTTGCATATGTAAGGCCCACAAATGTTATTGGTGCGGGTCACAAATATTATAAAGGATATGGATGCCACTTATCGTCCAATCAACACAATTTTCTTAGGTACAATTGATTGTTAGCAATTATAAATTTATTGGGATATGTATTGTTGAAGCGGAAGTAGTACAATTATTAGTTTATTGCAAATATTGTTTAAAAGGAAACGGAAGCGCTCTTTCGTGCTCTTTCGTGTATCTTTACCGATGTTTCGCCCCACCACGGGGAAGCCATATAAAAATTCTGGTAAAGATACACAAGGCAGATATCCCATGATCTGCAAGAAAAGTAAATTGTCACTGCGCCACAAGCCACTGACACTCTACAAAACTTGCATCCGCCCTTATTCTTATGCAAGCGTAGTGGTTGCTCACGTTCCTGCACGCCGGCTGGTTGGACTCCAGACGCTGCAGAACAAATTCATGCGCATAGCCACGGGCGCCCGCTGGTTCATGCGCAAAGTCGATCTCCATAGAGAACTCGACCTCGCAACGGTCAACAGCTACTTCAAAACGTTCTCCGTAGACTACTTCAAAAAAGCCATCAGTCACCCAAACTCTCTTATTAGGAATGCCACCTCTTATGGAATTAGGCTAAACATCCCGCCTAGGAAGAGGCGGCCCAAACACTTCCTTGACGACTCAGACGACCAGATAATTGATAACGCCCCGTACACTAACACACACAGAGCGTCTTCGCCGGCGAAGACGAGGTCCCCGCTATCTGACGAACCCCGGCCCCCAGTTGCGGACCCATGGGCGTCAAGATTAAGCACCTGTCCGATTATACCTTTCAGCAGCAGCAAACGTTGCTCTAAGCCTAGGTCCGAGCCTCGCACGAGGCGCCCTTAGAGCAACGTTTTCCCCCGACGCAGCAGGGCCCTTCTACGGGCCCACCCCTCGGCAGAGCTTCTGCGCTCACCACCCCTCTCGGTTACGCTGTCAAAGCCAGTAGGGCTTACAGCAACTACACACTTCGAAAAAAAAACACGAGGCAGTTCAGTTACGTTTTTTAATAGTAATTGTTGAAATTACTAAAGTGATGAATAAATAAAGAGTTCTGATATAATATATTGTATAAAATATTTGTGGACTTAAATAGTTTGGAAGAAATTATATGTATATGCTTAAAACCACTTCGGAAGATAGAGCTTTTATGGTAAAGATAAATGGAAATAAAACTATTTGAATTAAAACTTATAAAATATCGATGTCGATTCATTTTACCGTGCCCATTCCTAACTTTTTAGCTAATTGGAGAATATATCGTCTGATGCTAATGTAATAAATAGATGGAGAGACACCTGTTTAATTCCCCATCAATAAAAACAGGTATATTGAAATATATTTGGCACAAATTCAGAATTTTTATTAGATATATAGCTATATTTATTACAACTTCAGTCATAGGATAGGCTTCCCTCTAAATGTTTTTTTTCATCGAGTTTGACGTAATAATGTTATAAAAGCATAAGCTCATTACAAATTTCTGTATTTGATATGAAAAACAATGGTTTTAAACTACATACATAAACTTACTAGAAAACTAGTTATTGGATTGCTAACAAATATCTTCCCTGCGTCTAAAGTAACAAAACATACATTGTACGTAATCACATTCGCGTTTTTATGTATAAATATAATAACACATCATGTTCCAAGGTGCTCAGAACTAATTAGAATCCTGGACCCTTCGATGTTTACGCGTAAGGCTGTTGGAAGTTACAATGGAGTGACATTCCATATTTTTTACAGGCACCCTAATTATCGCGGAGCTGGTCCTATAAACCATGTTATCGCGTAAAAACTTGGCGCGAAAAGACATTAACTTATAATTGAAGTCATAAAAGAATAAAAGTAAATTTTAAATGGAAAATATTCCAGGTTTAAAGACGTCTTGAAGGTGAAGCTTTGAACTAAAAATGGAATGAAAGAAGATGTAGTGGCTAAAATTGTGAAAGGTATGCTTAGATGGTTTGGGCTCGTAGAGAGAATAAATGAAAGAAGACTGACAAAAAGGATTTATGAGTCAAGAGTTATTGCGAAAGTTGGAAGGGAAAGACCAAGGCCACCGTTCCTGGAACCAGGACACTTTAAATAAGGGCCAGGTCAAAAGTGCTCTCAACCGACGACCTTGTATGAAAGGTTTAATGAGAATAAAAGAAGCGAAGGAGATATGCAAGAGTCGTGACAAGTGGAAGAACGTAGTCTACCTATCCCTATGGGGATGTGGCGTGATGTATGTATGTTCGTTATATAAGGGTTAGTAAGAAAAAGTCTACGATAACGTGTGTCGATGTTTTTAGGGCAAGGTCTCAATATAACTCTTTTCGTGGCAAATTAATTTGTACTCTCTCTAATCTCTCCTTATATATGCAAATGAAGTTGTACAAGACAGCTAATATACAATAACAAACACCACAGAAAAAGGCATGTACATTAATGGCTGCTTTTTTCCCCTAGAAAATGCTTTGTGCTTGCTGGATAAAGTATAAAATTCCATCTGAGAGAGTGGGAATACTAAAATCCTGCGGAATCCTCTACATCCAAGTGTTGGGATCCTGATGTCCGCTTCGCATTCAGCTTTGGCGTTCTTAAGGGTTTAGTAGTAGAGAGCAGGCGAGCAAAATTGCGCGTCCTAGAAGCCACCCCACTTTCAGCGAGAGGGAATAGCGTCTGCCACAAGCTCCCTTTGCCTGTGCCTCTGCAGGACAGTCTCACAAAAGCAGTGCCCACTGACTGATCAACTAGCAATCAGCAATGACAAGATGTGAGGCTGTAGTCCCCAAGCCTGACAATTTATCATTTTGAAGTGGTCCATGTCGACGACCGCAACAATGATGAATGAACACTGACGATTTTTTTTTTTGTTTTCAAATCAAATTTATTTATGTTGCACCTTTGAATCGTCAAATACCATTACATATCGACTTAAAAGCTAAGATTACGAAGGTCTTTCGCACTGAATTCTGAGAATAAATCTCAATACACTCAGCCGGGCTTTCTTTTTTATCATAACTTGTTTAAATTATAAATTTGAGCATTATTAAAGTTCTATTTTAAAACACTATAATATTTCTATCACAAATTTAAGAAAACTTAATCACCCTAGTGACTTCTCTAATGTAACCTCCTTAGTGTTTTTGACAATACAAACTTTTTTAATGTATCCTTATGACATTTGACATAACTGTCAGCGATTGACAAATACGGATATATAATCTGTTGCGCATGTGTATAGCGTATTTTTTATTGATTTAATGTATTTTATACGTATTTTTTTATAATATTATGATTGTAAAATTTCATACTCCTTTTTCTGCGCAATTTCACTTGATATGAAATTTTTGCTTCACGTATAGATATAATTTTAATTTATTAATATAGTCTAAGCAATCCTTCACATTATAGTTTAATATTTCAATTAGCTTTCTTGTAACTAAGGTTTTAAATTTATTAAATGACATCTATAGAAAGTCTTATTGGATTTTATTATAGAAATTTAATATTACTGTGTACATACTGTGACATTTCGTAACGTTTCCTTTGCTATGTAGTAATTACGCAAGGTGTTATTACAGATACGCTATCTGCTCGCGTAATTGTATCTATTGACAGTCGTTTCCCGTTACGGACCATAAACGGAGAGTTAAAAAAAGGCTCAATAATCCATTAATTGTAATTAATTCGCCAATATTTTATGTGTAATATGTTATTACTGGTCTGTCGACAGAGTGCTTGTTTGAGTACAATTTACTTATTGTTGGGGAGGGATTTTGGTTCAGACGAATCCCTCCGGGTTCAGTGGACTGTATTGGATCAGGTGCTTCGGTCTTGCAGGTTCGGTGTTCAGTTTTTGAGCGCTTCGGTCTTCAGGTCTTGCAGTTTCGGATCTTCAGTTCTTCGTTGCTTGAGGTTTCGGGTCTTCAGGGTTCGGTCGTGCGTGTTCGTGCTTGGGTCGTTCAGTTCTTGCGGGTTCGGATGTTCAGTTGTTCGGTTCGCAGAGTTCTGGTTCGATGGTCACAATTCGCGCTTAGTACTGAGATCTACTCCGCTCGGGAGTCTAAGGCGAAATGTGTCCGATCGAATCATGGGAGTGCCCTTTTATACAAATCTCCCACCCGATAACCACATGCGGTCGGGCGAGCGGGAGACAGGGCAATCGCGGGTGCTGAGGTAGGTGCGGGAGGGGGGTCGCCGGCGGTTGACCAATCAGAATTAGTCACCGCCGGCGACTTGCTAAGCTCGCTGCTCCCGTCCGCAACACTTATGGTACAGTAGAGAATATTGTACGTTACGCGTTACGCGAGGTAGTTTTTGAGTATATATAAGTGTCTATTGGGTATTTACTTTATTCAGACACACTTAACTTATAAAAAAATGGAGAGTAACTGTGTTGTAGTACGTGAAAACGTCTCGCGCTCACGGGGGTTTCCCCCTCCGCCGCGCGTGATTATTTACTGTTCTTAATTAAAGTTATAAATTCCTTAATCCCTCAGCTATCCAATGGTGTAATTAAATTTCTTATGGAGTTGATAGATATGTAGCTACACCACCAAACTGAATCCCCCGATTTTGTTATCATTCCATATCATATTATTTTGAATAGTCTCCCTTTAGATGCGATATTAAAGACGTATTCACATCAAATATAACAACAAGATACTTATGTACAAGATGAATATAAGCCAGAGAAGTATCACTTCTTTCACTGGTACACAATTTTTTGTCACCAAATGTCATAAATTGATACATGAGTGTATAGTCTGTGTTTATATAATTCACCTAAGACAATAAACTTCTTTTCATTCAATTTTGACCATTAAGTGTCTACCTCAAGGAGATTTGTCGAAAACTATTGCAAGTGAGATTAAGAGCAAAGCCACATCAACTTCGGGTATATAATGAGATTTTTTTGAGCAGATATCTTCAATAATAAACTTCACAGATCAAATCCCGAACTTGACCAACATAAAACGAGTGTGCTTTATACCAAATAAAATAAAATTTGACCCTGAATCCTTCCCAAAGGGATTCAGTTTCAAGCAAATCCCTCCGGGCTTAGTGGACTATATGGGGTCTTTAAGGCTTCGGTCTTCAGGGTTCAATGGCCCAGGCTCAGTGCTTTCTTCTTCAGTTCTATTGTTCGGACTTGGGTCTTCAGTTCTGCAGAGTTCTGGTTCAATGTTCACAAGTGGATCTACTGCGTTCGGGAGCCTAAAGCGAAATGTGTTTTCAAATATTGGGAGAGGCCTGAGCAGGAGAGAGGGCGATGAAGCGTCCTGGAACTGTGGCGTGTTTTACATCTTTAAAACATTATAGTACAAGATCGATTTCTGATATAAGACTACGAGGCAGCTATGAAAAAGAAGAGTGTCTCTCTTTTTCCCAGAGGGTTATAGCGATCAGAGCTACACGGGGGTACCGTACAGTGTCATGGACGGCCTCAACACTCCAGGCAGGTGATCCCCCATGGGAGCTCAGGGCGGAAGCGTAGGGGAATCTCCAGACGCTTACGAGATAAGGAGGGTCAGGGTTCTAGCAGAGCCTTGGCCCAAAGATGGAAGGAGGATCTCGGGTCCCCCGGCAGCGAGCGGGGCCGTAGTAGGACAATCTGCCCTCATCTTGACAAATGGTTGGGCAGAGAGCTCGGATCGGTCTCGTACAGGTTGGTACAGGTGCTTACCAGTCATGGTTGGTTCGGCAAATACCTGTACCAAACTGTTGACTGTGAGCCGTCGGCCAGATGTCATGAGTGTGGTGCCTCGTCAAATACAGCCCACCACACTATAGGCAGAATGTCCCGCCTGGGGATCTCAGCGACTCGTTATGACGTCGCTTACAGACCTCTCACTGGCAAGTATTATAGGAGCAATGGTTACCAGTGAGTAGGCCTGAAGAACGGTTGCCTCCTTTTGTGAGACTGTCATCTCGCTTACGGGGGCCGCCAAAGGGAGAGGGTGATTGCCGCCGAAACACTTCAGCCCCGACGCGATCGCGGGTGCTGAACGTAATAAAATTACGAAATCCATCTGTAATTATGTAACTTTCGTTCGCTTCGCCTCATCACACTTTTCGTAACTCTCTCAGCAGGCATTGACCAATTTATTCCCCATGTCAAGCGTTTCTAAGTAAGTTTTACTTTAAAACCACATATTTGTTTTACAGAATGGCTGCAGTGCGCTGCAGCGAGCAGCAGCAGATGGACATGTTGACGTCGTCCGCATATTGCTCGAGCAGGGAGCCGACCCCAACAAACAAGATCTTGTGGTGGGCATTTCTCTTATATAACATTCAAATAACATGTTTTTCTCTCAGAACACCGATACAACTTTCCTCTGTGCACTGTTATGTTATCCGACTGCACAGAATATATAAACTAAACACGTACATGAACAAATAATCACTTTAATCCATAGTACTTTAACTTATCAACACCAGTTATGTCACACTATATACTTTATCACAATTCACTATACAAATAATTCACTGATTTACAACACACAATAAACACTTTATTGAGCCACTACAACCCGAATGAATATCCGTTGTGATGCGATTTAACACGAAGACATTTTCCCGCGGCAACGTCTCGCCGGCGTTCATTTCATTGATCAATGATGCCAACCGTTTCCGCCGGAAAGCGTGCGATAACAGTTATATTTTTAAATCGAATTAGTAACATTATATATTTGCGAAACCTTAATAACATATGCGCATTTTTTTTTTACTCTCTTGATGTTCGGTTTACTCTATGATAAAGTAAGTAGCAACCCATTAACGTCTCACTGCTGGGCACAAGCCTCCTCACTCAAAGGAGAGAGGGTTGTTAGAGCATAGATCCACCATGCTGCTCCAGTGCGTGTTGGCAGGCATAGTACACAAGTGCACTCTCTATTCCTTCAATCTCATAGGTCGATGTGACGGAAATACGATACGACCGGAAAGAGACCAGGCGTAGGACTCACGGCTTAACATGCTCTCCGAGGCACGGGGGTGGACCGCACCGCCAACTTCCCAACTCCGGGCAAATATTGAAAAAATCTTTAATAGAAACCTCAATATTGATTTTGTAATTGTATCGACCGGGGACTCGAACCCACTAGACCATTAAGGCAGTTTGACTAAGTAGTAGTTATAGTGGCATAACTACAGTAGTTGGACATATGGTATCGCGGACTTTTTTGTAGATAAATACCTTCTATAATATTGTAGAACATTTTTTGTTCCATCATCAATAGTTTGCATACCATAAAAGAATTGCATGAAAAGCATTAGAATGAGCTGAGGTCAACGTTATCTACGTTTGGGGTGAGCAGTTGTCTGATTCAAGCATTGACGTCTCTCTATGAGGGTTCTAGTGCCTGTGTCAGAATAAACGGAGCGTACACGGATATTCATTGATAACTGTTTGACGGATTTAAAAGAAAGTATGTATGGGTTAAGAATGAATGAATTACTCATCAAATGTTTACTCTACGCTGATGATCAAGTAATACTTGCGTCATCCGCTAATGAGCTACAGGAGATGCTAAATATTATGAATGAAGCTTTGAAAGGGAAAGGAATGAAAGTGAATGTAAACAAAACGAATGAAGCTTTGAAAGGGAAAGGAATGAAAGTGAATGTAAACAAAATTTTGATAGATGGGGAACAAGTGGAAGATGTGAAAGAATTTGTATACTTGGGATATAAATTTACAAAAGATGGAACCTGTGAAAGTGACATTGAAAGGAGAGTAAATGCAGGGAATGGTGCTCTGCACGCCTTTATGAATAGCCAGTTGGAGTCTCAAAGGGCTAGACTGGCTGTGCATGCTGGAGTGTTGGTGCCAACACTTATGTATGGTAGTGAAAGTTGGGTATGGCAGAAGAATCACAAAAGTAAAATAAATGCGGTAGAGATGAGAGCGTTGAGAAGCATGAGTGGATTAAAACTGAGTGACAGAGTAAGAAATAGTGTGATAAGAGAACGTTGTGGTATAAAAGAAGACGTAGTGACTAAAATTGAAAAAGGTATGCTTAGATGGTTTGGGCACGTAGAGAGAATGAATGAAAGGAGACTGACAAAAAGGATTTATGAGTCAAGAGTGAATGCGAAAGTTGGAAGGGGAAGACCAAGGCGAACGTTCTTGGACCAAATCCAGGACATATTAAATAAGGGCCAGGTCTAAACCGACGAACTTGTATGAAAGGTTTAATGAGAATGGAAGAAGCGAAGGAGATATGCAAGGATCATAGCAAGTGAAAGGATGTTGTCTCTGCCTACCCCTATGGGAATGAGGCGTGATGCTATGTATGTATGTATGTATCAATAGTTTCCCATCCTTATTTTTTTTAGAGAGTAATATACCCTAAATCGCTCAGAATTTTAGAAATCAGGTCAGTAAGTGTGTGAAAACGTTACAAACATACATCTATACAAAAACACAATTTTTTTCTTTTTATAATTAGTTTAGATATCGTGTTTAAATAGCGGCGATAGTAAATTGTCTCTGAGGGATCTGGCGCGTCGACGTCAGTGTGGCAAATTTTTAATGTTTTATTTTTTTTCTTAGCATGGCAACACTGCCGCGCATGAGGCAGCGTGGAAGGGCTACTCGCGCACAGTGGCCATACTGGCGCGGTGCTGCGAGCTGCGCGCACGCAACGCGGCCGGCTTCGCGCCGCTACATCTGGCGACGCAGAATGGCCACAACCAGTCCGCCAGGGAGATACTGCTGGCTGGGGCACCGCCAGACTTGCAAAATAATGTAACTATCACCGATTTAAATTTCGCGAACAATAGTTCATAAGTTCACTTACATGCTATCGTTCAAAGTTTCTTTTTATGATTTAAAGAGGCTCTAGAGTTAAGAACTAAATAAGTACGTAGGGAATCGTACAAAACCTTACACTGTACTGACAAACAATGCAAGTATAGCAGGAATTAGACTCTGTAAATAAATGTCATAATTTAAATTAATCGGGTCAAATATCAGTTTCCAAAGCTTGAAAATTTCTGGTGAAAAAGTAAGCGTAATTATCCTTCCACTTTACTCCAGGATTATTTTGAACTATGTCAAAATTTTTAAAATAACCTATTATGTGGGCGTGAGTTCTAATCTTCTAGAGCCGTGTTTAATCTGTTTCACTGTTGGTTATAACGTAAAACTAGTATGTTGTAATCGTCCGCGTTACTATCTTACTAAATAAGTGCAATTTAGTAGTTCTAAGTCTGGAGGGGATCTCTAATTGTCAATAGTAGGCGCAATGTTTGGCAGTGAACTAGAATGGAATGCAGTTGCCTCCTTCTGCAAGGTTGTCATCTCGTTGAAGGAAGCAATGGAGAAAGTTAAGGAATGTGCTGTTGATACCCCGCTCCTTCGAAGGAGGACACCGGGTGGCAGGAGACGTCTTGTTAGAACGCCTCTTGCCTCTTCCTTACACCATTCTTTGTCGGTTGCAACCGGAAGTGTCAGATCGAATACGCAAGGGAGCCTCTGAAACCTCTTATTCAGGTTGATGAGGGTGTCGCTGGGTTTTAGTGGGTAACTTTGGTGACTTAGCGAAACCCACACTCCTTGCCTTCGTAGTAGGGGTGCGTGAAAGCAGTTCCCCGCGGAAAAAAGCAGTTCTAAGTTTCTAATTAAAGCAAACATGTTGAGAGCGGCTCATTATCTCAAAAGGTATACATTTAAACTGCGATCCTGCAATTGAACTACTGCTAGCCGTAGTAAACCTGTACTAATTACAGTTCTTAACTTGTCAGCTTTAAAATGTAATGAAATTTTGAATTCAATAGGAATTATATCGTCTCTTTCAGTACGGCGACACGTCCCTCCACACGGCGGCGCGCTATGGCCACGCCGGCGTTACCCGCATTCTCATTTCTGCGCAATGCCGCGTCTCCGAACAAAACAAAAACGGGGACACAGCCTTACACATAGCCGCTGCTATGGGGAGACGAAAACTCACACGAATACTTCTTGAAGCCGGTTGCGATAAGTCCTTAAAAAACCATCAAGGTGAAACCGCCAGAGACATCGCGAGCAGAAAAGGCCTAGAAGAAATAATTAACATACTTAATACCCCCGTAGCTAAGCAATCAAAGAAGAAAGACAGAAATAGAGACAAAAGCAGAGAGCGAACAATCGACGAGCCAGACGATCCAAAACCACGAGACAAAAGTAAAGAAAAGAAGAAGAAGAACGTACATTTCGAAACCCCCGCCCAAGTACAATGGTCCCCGTACGGATGCCATTACTACCCAGACCCAAAATATTTCCCTAAACCAAAGTTGAGCTCGTTACCCACCGAACCGTTAAAAAAAGGCGAGCAGTACTTCTTGGATTTAGCGGGTAATATAAAGAAAGGTCCGATAGGAGCGGGATATACGTGTTATTGCGCACCATTTTTCAAACACATGGAAGAGAAACTCAATGAAGACAAAAAAGATCTCAAAAGACATATCGATAGAGCTCATGAAAAATTAGATCAGAAAGTAACGGACTTGGAGATGAAAACTCAAGGTCGGTTATCGGAACTCACGAGATTTGTAGCTGCCGAAAGAGCTCTATGTAAGGAAAGGCATAAGCATTTAGAGCAATGGCTGACGAGAGGCATGATGTTTAGAGCATCAGAAAGAGTAAAGAAGTTAGATTTCAGCCCGAAAGGATCATTAGATATACCACCGATAAAACGAACGAGAAGCCTTGAACTTCTGGATGGAAGTAATGAAGATTGGAACAATGTAAACCGAATCATTAAAAGCTTTAATGATAATGTCGAGCAATGCGAAAACATAGCCAAAGACCTGGAATATAAAGGCCAATCCAAAAGCACCGAGGCTTTGGACAATAAGTCACCTCCAACTCAGAGACGGAAGCATCTGCTCAAGAATTCAAGAAGTAGTGATCAACTGGATGTAGGACCGAGTCGCTGTTCAAGATCTCCTCATTTAGTCACACCTCATACAAGTTGTAGTCATACTACCTCTCCAAATATGACAGCTGAGATTCATGTCAAAGCCAATAAGCTGTCAATATCCCAGTCACCAGTCTCAGATCCTTCAGTTAATAATGAGAGGTACATATCTCCTTGTCGAACCTCTACCGCCATATCATCAAGTAGCAGTAACAGACATCCAGATCTTAAACCTTCTATGCCAGAAGAACAGAGGGTTTTTAACAATCAATTGAAACAACAGAATGAACTCACTTGGAAAAGTCAGGTTTTACAAAGGACAGCTGACGATATACGAAAAAGGGTGGTGCTTGAAAAAGAAATGTCCGATGTTATTATGTCCAGAAATAAATCTTTGGACATCTCCCAGGATGGCTATATCAAATTCTCAAAGCAACCAGATTACAAAGAGGATAGCAATATAGAGAGAGAACCTCGTAGATCTGTTCAGGAGCTGGTAGCGCAAGTAGAACATCAACAGAGACATTCTTCACCAGAACGAATTCCTTTACCAAGGAAAATAGTTGAAAAAGAATCAATACCAGTCACACAACCTGTTATACTGAGAATGCCTCAACAACCATCGAGGCCTGCTCCAGTATTAAAAGAGAAACCGCCAAAAGTGAAAAGGTTTAGCCTACACAATCTAATCCCATTTCCCACGAGGAAAACCTTTCAAAACCCACCGAAAGAAAACGGAAACAATTCTGAAAGTAGCGATGAAGAAGACAACCCTATACGGACATCAAACCAACCCGGGCCTATGAGGAATACCAATCTACTTCAAACATTACCTCTACCCAATTACGAGACTGTGTCAACAAAATCCCAATCACCAGCCCCACAAGTGCACACACAAAACTACCCGCACGATATCCGAATGATTCCAAAAGACGCTTATTTCCACGAAATACCAAACAGACAGATTCACCAACCTTACGTCGAGAACAGTCTATACCCTCAATATGATTACAACGAACCTGGTTTACCCCAAAATCAAGTCCAAGGCCGTAACAGGAATCCGATTCACCACCATCAAACAGGAGTTTTCAATGCCATGATGCAGGATCATATTATTAGAGAAATTGAACGGATACCCCATTGCTACAGTGAGCATTTGGATCAGAATACCGAAGTGGAGATTGCGAACCAGAGTGATCACTTTCGCGGTGGTTACTACGATAACCGTCCGCCTATGTACCCGGGCTTTAGAGGAAACCACGCTGTGAGGAAACCTACCCCTGACCACAGTTTGTTACACAGCCGGCTTCAGTCTTTGGCTATAAACACTCATTTATCAGAAATACAGAGTCAGACTGATAGAGAATCCCATAATGATTCAGGATATAGTACTAAAGTGTACGGTAGCTCCCAAGGACCATCTCCAAGTCTCTCTGGTCACGTTGATGATAACTTGTCTGGACAAAGAGTGAATGTCCTCCCCAATAACAAGGAAGTTGTTGGACAATTGGGTACTTCGAGTTTGGTGTAGCGTATGAAGAAAAAGAAACACTGTGTGGTTTTAAGAAGTGACACAGCTGATAAAGGCCTTGTTCTGCTGAGCGTCTTTCACCTCACGAACGCCTGTAACGCGACATGCGATAGATGAGTGAAAAAATGACAGACGACGGAAAAATATTTTTCTGTACACAGAAGTAGCTGTGTCCAATTGTTACACTCGCGTAGTTTCCGATCCCGTGGAAATATGGAGATAAAATCCGCATGTATTTGTCATTTTAAGCCAATATCAATATAATAATTGTTATCAATATTTACGCGCTTAGGGCCGAAATGACATCCTCGCCCGTATGATAATAAAAACGCGGGTGGCAATGCTATACTTTCGTCCTTTAGTGCGTATACAATTTTCATAAGACCGGGATCGGAATATAATGGAATATTTTATATAATTTCTAACAATTCGTAAGAAGAATTAAGTGAAGAAGTAAATTACTAATTTTGACATATAAAATAAGCGCGCATGCGTCGAAAACTTGAGGCATGCGGCAAAGCAATCTGCACTTTCATCACTCAAAATAGAGCCGAAAGTACCAACTTTCGATACATGATGAAGAGTATTTTTTTTTTATTATTGCCGACAGTTTAGCGCTTGACTGTGATCTCACCTGATGGTAAGTGATGATACAGTCTAAGATGGAAGCGCGCTAATCTGTTAAGAGGCGATAAACCCCTTACGGTTTCTACACAGCATCGTACCGGAACACAAATCTCTTTGTTTGGCGGTACGTTTTTGCTGGTAGGGTGGTAACTAGCCACGGCCGAAGCCTCCCACCAGTCCAGACTCAGACAAATTAGAAAATACAATTTCCTAAATTCGTCCTACCGGGGATCGAACCCGGGACCTCCGCTAGCAAAGCGAATACTCGCACCACTGCGCCAGCGAGGCCGTCGAATTATTCACATCACAAACAGATATAGACAAAGCACTGTGCACTGATTTCAAAAGGACGCGTACAGATCGACAAAATACATTATTTCAGATGCAATTTATTAACAAAAGTACAAATTTAACATAGAAATTATTCGATGCCATGTATTTACAAGTAAACTAAGTTAAAAATATAACTATAGCAGGAGACTGACGCGTGTAAAATGTTAATGTATAGATACTTTTCATATATCAGTCGGTCTCGTATTTTTATGTACTTATCTTAGGTTTAAACGTGTTTTTGTAATATACATATATTTATTTGTATTACTTTACGTATGTTTGTAATGAATTGATTTTAATAAATGCACTATGAGAGAGTGGTTACATTGTTTTCTTTTTCGACACCACCTCCCAATAGCTTTCCAAAAGCAGTCGCACTATCAAATTTTACATAAAATATCAATCACATTCTCCAATATATTGGCGACTATACCCAATATATTTAGAATATGATAACTCTCCAGAAAAATCACACTATCAAACTTTACGAAAAAAATCAATCACATTCTCAAGTACATTGGAGAAAGTCTGCACAATATTTACAATGTTTTAACTCTCCAAAGGCAATTACACTCAAATTTTACATAAAATGTCAATTACATGCTCAAATATATTGGGGATAGTCCCCCAAAATATTTAGAATCCCATAACTCCTCAAAAGCAAATCACACTATCGAATTTTACGAAAAATATCAATCACATTCTCAATTACATTGGAGAAAGTCTGCACAATACTTACAATGCTTTAACTCGCCAAAAGCAATTACACTCAAATTTTACATAAAATGGCAATTACATTCTCAAATATATTGGGGATAGTCCCCCAAAATATTTAAAATCACATAACTCCTCAAAAGCAAATCACACTATCAAACTTTACAAAAATATCAATCACTTTCTTAAATATATTGGAGATAGGTCTCCACAATATTTACAAATCTATCTAAAAGCAATCACACTATAAAAATTTGACGTAAGTCATCATCATTCCCAAATACATTCTTGGGATTAACATGTATTATTTCAACATAACAATACCGTTCCTTTTGCCGCAATATACGAGGTGTGTTCAAAAAGTATCGCGAATTTTGAATTTTCGCGGGTTACGTATATTCGAATTTCGAATTTTTTGTGGCGTTATGTTGGTACTCATGTCTCTCACTTATGCCGACAAGCTCGGCCATTTTGAATGTTCATTTAATTGTTGACAGCTGCTTTGCTTGCACGTGTTTTGGATCGTCTTCGATTTTTACCTATTCAAAAAAATGGATCAAAGAACCTGTATCAAATTTTGTGTGAAAAACGAAATTAAGTGCGCGGATGCATTCCGAATGTTGACTGTGGCATACGGAGAAGCTACCTTGGACCGAAGCAACGTTTATCGGTGGTACAAAATGTTCTCAGAAGGCCGAGAAGATGTGAACGACGAAGAGCGTGCCGGACGCCCGAGCACTTCAACAACAGACGAAAAAATTAATGAAGTGGAGAAAATGGTATTGGCCAATCGTCGAATCACCGTTAGAGAAGTTGCTGAGGACCTAAACATATCGATTGGCTCGTGCCATTCGATTTTTATCAATGATTTGGGCATGAGACGGGTCGCCGCGAAATTCGTACCAAAATTGCTCAATTGTGACCAAAAACAGCATCGCATGAACATTGCTAATGAGATGTTAAACTCTGTCCGCGACGACCCAAATTTGCTCCAGAGGGTCATAACTGGTGACGAATCGTGGGTTTATGGTTATGACGTGGAAACCAAAGCTCAATCATCTCAATGGAAGCTGCCGCACGAACCAAGACCGAAAAAAGCGCGCCAAGTTCGATCGAATGTGAAAGTTTTGCTGACAGTTTTCTTTGATTGCAGGGGCGTGGTGCATCATGAGTTCTTGCCACAGGGAAGAACGGTCAATAAGGAATATTACCTGCAAGTTATGCGCAATTTGCGCGAAGCAATCCGCCAGAAACGCCCGGATTTGTGGAAGAACAAAAATTGGCTTTTGCACCACGATAACGCCCCTGCTCACACATCGTTGCTTGTGCGCGACTTTTTGGCCAAAAACAACACACTAATGATGCCGCAGCCACCGTATTCCCCAGATCTGGCCCCCTGTGACTTTTTCTTGTTCCCTAAACTGAAGAGGCCCATGAAAGGACGACGTTACTCTTCTCTTGACGAGATAAAGACGGCATCGAAGGAGGAGCTGAACAAGAAAAAAAAAAATGATTTTTTGAAGTGCTTCGAAGATTGGAAAAACCGTTGGCACAAGTGTATAATATCTCATGGCGATTACTTTGAAGGGGACAAAATAGATATTCGAATAAATAAATAATTTTTGAAAAAACACAAAATTCGCGATACTTTTTGAACTCACAGCGTATATTTGATAGTGTGATTATTTCTCCAAATAATTTGAGAGTGCAATTAAGTAGTGTGATTAAAAGAAGTACACAGTTTACAAATACGTAATAATTAGTTGTAGCATATGTCACATGACTGGTCTAGTTAGTATGATCGACTACAGACATGAGGTCCTGGGTTCAAGTTCCGGATCAGGCCAATTCAAATTTCAACATTGATTTTTCTATTAAGATTTTCTCAATATTTGCCGGAAGTTGGGAAGTTGGCAGTGTGTTCTACCCCCGTGCCTCGGAGAGCACGTTAAGCCGTCGGTCCAGCGCCTGATCTCTCTCCGGTCGTGTCGGATTCCCGTCACATCGGACTATGAGAGTGAAGGAATAGAGAGTGCACTTGTGTACTATGTAGGACGTTAATGGGCTGCTACTAAAACTAACTATGTCATTTTTGGCAAGTAAATATAAACCCAAAAAGTAAGAAAGGGGGATAAATTTAAAAAAAGTATAGTAGAGGTGTTTTTAATGCGTAAGTGGTACTAGGGTCGCATAGATTTGCGGATGTTTTGAAATTGATTAATTTGTGAAGAGATCGAGGGAGATTTCAGCCGTGATTAGTTTTTAGCATAATGTATTTATTATGTTATGTGCCCTAAGGTCCAGCGTTGGTAGTGGAGTGCGATAGTTATTATATTGACGAGCAAGTGCGCAGTCGGTATGCAGAGCACCAAAGAGGATTTATGCTGATTAGTGGTCGGCAGGAAGTGGCAAGGAAGGCTGGAATGTAATCGGAATTGAAAATTAAAAGGAAGTATACGTTTGAATTGACTTCTTATCTAAGATTTCATGGCTGTGAAACTGTTTCTAACTAGGAAAAGTCTGATAAAGAAGTAATAAATTGTATTGAGACCGAGTTCTGTTTTTATTATAATTATTTATATTTTTAGCGTGAAAGAATCCAAACGACAGTGACGGGAAAGAGATTTTGAATTTAAAAATTGTTTTTGTGTATATATGTACTAGGGTCGCATAGACACTACACGCATACATCAGCTTCTCAGCTCACAGACTGATACGCACTTACGCGAGACAGACTCATGTCTCTGCCTCGCTTGTTCAGATGACGTATTGTCTTACCTGCCACATATCTTCTCGCTCTCACCCTATATTTTGCAGAGACAGTCTTATCTCTGTCTCGCTCGTTCGGATGACGTGTTGTCGCATGTATCTCATTTCTTCTCGCTCTCACCCTATATTTTGCAGAGACAGTCTTATCTCTGTCTCGCTCGTTCGGATGACGTGTTGTCGCATGTATCTCATTTCTTCTCGCTCTCACCCTATATTTTGCAGAGACAGTCTTATCTCTGTCTCGCTCGTTCGGATGACGTGTTGTCGCATGTATCTCATTTCTTCTCGCTCTCACCCTATATTTTGCAGAGACAGTCTTGTCTCTGTCTCGCTCGTTCGGATGAGATGTTGTCGCATCTACCTCATTTCTTCTCGCTCTCACCCTATATTTTGCAGAGACAGTCTTATCTCTGTCTCGCTCGTTTGGATGACATATTATTGCATCTGGCGCATTCTTCTCGCTCTCACCCTATATTTTGCAGAGACAGTCTTGTCTCTGTCTCGCTCGTTCGGATGACATGTTGTCGCATCTACCTCATTTCTTCTCGCTCTCGCCCTATATTTTGCAGAGGCAGTCTTATCTCTGTCTCGCTTATTCGGATGACATGTTGTCGTATCTGCCTCATTTTTTTTCTCTCTTACCATATAGTTTGCTGAGGCAGAATAACGTCTAACTTGTCATGGCGTGTACCGGAACATTAAATTTGAAGTAGTATAATTGATTTTGAGCCAAGCTAACATTTTGTACTGGACAAACGTAAGTCTTTCCTCTCCTACTCAACGGTTAATCGATGTGAATAGTAACTTTCAATTGGTTGTATAAGATAGCAAGCATGAAGTATAATGGAGGTTATGTAATGCGTAAAATCTGAAGAAAGGGATGTTTTCAGTCATATGGTGTTCTTTTTGATTAATTTGTACTAGGACCGCATAGACGAGCAGAGTTATTGATACTGATTATTTCCTACCCACATACACGGGCTTTTCAGCTCACATAATAAGCACCTGCGCAACGAGCAGGCATTGTAATGATTACTTTTTTTCATTTATTGAACACCAACAAAATACACATTACATACATTATCAAACTTCATTCACAGCTTTTAGTTCAATGGTATCTTAATTATAGGTGAAAATTACATGGACAAAACTTTAACAACAACGTAATTTACATACATACATACATACATAGCATCACGCCTCATTCCCATAGGGGTAGGCAGAGACAACATCCTTCCACTTGCCACGATCCTTGCATATCTCCTTCGCTTCTTTCAATCTCATTAAACCTTTCATACAAGTTCGTCGGTTTAGAGTACTCTTGACCTGGCCGTTATTTAAAATGTCCTGGATTTGGTCCAGGAACGTTCGCCTTGGTCTTCCCCTTCCAACTTTCGCATTCACTCTTGACTCATAAATCCTTTTTGTCAGTCTCCTTTCATTCATTCTCTCTACATGCCCAAACCATCTAAGCATACCTTTCTCAATTTTAGTCACTACGTCTTCTTTTATACCACAACGTTCTCTTATCACACTATTTCTCACTCTGTCACTCAGTTTTAATCCACTCATGCTTCTCAACGCTCTCATCTCTACCGCATTTATTTTACTTTTGTGATTCTTCTGCCATACCCAACTTTCACTACCATACATAAGTGTTGGCACCAACACTCCAGCATGCACTGCCAGTCTAGCCCTTTGAGACACCATCTGGCTATTCATAAAAGCATGCAGAGCACCATTTACCATATTCCCTGCATTCACTCTCCTTTCGATATCACTTTCACATGTTCCATCTTTTGTAAATTTAGATCCCAAGTATACAAATTCTTTCACCTCTTCCACTTGTTCCCCGTCTATAAAAATATTGCCATTCATCATAGATTCATCTCGTTCAAAAAGCATAACTTTCGTTTTCATTCCTTTCCCTTTCAAAGCTTCATTCATAATTTACTTATATATATAAATTAGAAAGTAATAGTTAAAAAGAAGATTAACAAAAAACTGAAAAAGGAAAAGAATATTGGGCGCATAGACTAGATAACAACGATAGCTTTTTTTTTAAAATACGGCTTTGGAATCACGAAAAATATCTATTTCATTATTAACTTTTCTTGACAAGTTCGCTGTATGACCTCATAATCCTATAATAAATTATATAATCTAGAATGACTTCTGAGGAGGACCTGCCATGAACATGAGTTTGTCAGAGTCTCCTCCATGTACGAGTCATTAATATGTCTCACTTCAAATGAGGCGAGGCGTAAATGTCACACGCCTCATACCTCGTATACTATATTTGTGTTATTCCAAGCTCTTGTTTTTCTATATAATCTTATCATCACGATTTTTATTAGGTGAAAGTAATTTAACTATTTCATGACATCATACGTTGAAAATATATTTTATGTTGTCATAACTGCATAACGTAAAGTATGTGGTATATAATAAACAATTTAGGAAAGAGTGAAAAGGCTGGAACACAGTGGAAGAGCAGGCATTAAAAAAACAATGATTGTGTTGAATTGATTTATTGAGAGAATTTACATTTATATTACATATGTACAGATGATGCTATACAAATTATCATGCACGTTTTTTATTACTGACAGGTTAGAATTTAGACTGTAATCTCAAGTAATAGTCACAGTCTAAAGTTTCCCACCATTAAGCCAGTGAGGTAAATTAATAATATAGCTCACTTTTATAGAAGTATTGAGGCATTTTTAAACCTCGCTGACGTAATAGTGCAAGTAGTTCGCCATCGAAAGTCTAGATTCGATTCCCAATGAAGCAAATTTAATTTTATAACTTATGTGGGTCTACACTGCAACGTGATAAATAAATAAAACAAAATTCTTTTATTTCGAATTAGGACACATTCGGATTTCACATGTTTTTGTCATTTTTCACTGACAAATTTAACATGTGTTTTTGCAAAATTTATCGAATGTATTAATTAATGTTTTTGACAAATTTAACAGTCTTTTTATCATTTTTTTCTTTGTTACATTTAACATGTTTTTGACAAATTTAACATAGTCTTTTTATCTTTTTTTTTCTTTGTTACATTTAACATTTTTTTTTCAAATTTAACGAATGTTTTAATTAATGTTTTAGGTAAATTTAACATGGAATTTTTATCTTTTTTTTCTTTGTTACATTTAACATGTTGTTGTCAAATTTAACGAAAAACATTCGTTGCTTAGACTTATGGTCTATACTGCAACGTGATAAATAAATAAAATAAAATTCTTTTATTGCAGATTAGGACCCATTCATATAACTACACTAAAATTTTCACATGTCTTTGTCATTTTTCACTGACAAATTTAATATTTGTTTTTGCAATTTATGTGTGTCAAATTTAACGAATGTTTTAATTAATTTTTTAAGCAAATTTAACATGGAATTTTAATCTTTTTTTTCATTGTTACATTTAACATGTTTTTGTCAAATTTAATGAATGTTTGAATTAATTTTTTCAGGCAAATTTACCATGTTTTTTTTTATATTGACAAATTTGACAAATGTATTATCAATTTTTTTTTTTAAATTTGTAGCCGCCGCTAGTAATAATTTGTAATTATCGGTCTAGTATGACAAAAAGCCAAGAAAATTACCTCTCACAATATTAGCGCTTTACTATCTTTGACAGTATTATCACTTACCATCGTATGAGATCTCAGGAGATGTCTGTCTGCCCATCCATACTCTCTATAAAACGCTCTAATACTAGTATGCTGCAGAGGTATTCCCGTCAATACCGAGGCTTTAGCAGACACAATCCTAACACTAACGTAATCTCCCGGCTTCACCTGCCTCTTTCCCTCCTCCGAAGGTACCTCCGTCTGAGCGAAGACCACTTTGATATACAGCTCGTTTCTCCCAAGAATTTGGCCTGTTTTTTTGACCACCCCCTCAACGAGCACCAAGTGCACGTTACCGATCTCCATTTCATTTAATCTCTGACATTTCTGGCGGTAAATCTCAATCATTCGGGTGTGTCTGTGTTTTTTGACGGCTTCCGGGACGTCGTCTTTGTAGCGGCGGTATGCCGCAGTTTTCTAAAACAATACATGTTTCAGAATAAAAGAACGTCTGCTGCTACAGCGCCACCTATTAAATTTATATTAATAACAATCGATTGAGTGACCAGCAACCATACGTGCATACTCTTGCCTTTCATATATACATAGAGGAACAATTAAATGCTGCTACAGCGCCATCTACCGATTCGTAATATTAACAAACTAAAAAACTATTGCTGCTACAGCGCCATCTATCGATTCGTAATATTAACAATCGTAAAACTATTGCTGCTACAGCGCCATCTATCGATTCGTAATATTAACAAACTAAAAAACTATTGCTGCTACAGCGCCATCTATCGATTCGTAATATTAACAATCGTAAAACTATTGCTGCTACAGCGCCATCTATCGATTCGTAATATTAACAAACTAAAAAACTATTGCTGCTACAGCGCCATCTATCGATTCGTAATATTAACAATCGTAAAACTATTGCTGCTACAGCGCCATCTATCGATTCGTAATATTAACAAACTAAAAAACTATTGCTGCTACAGCGCCATCTATCGATTCGTAATATTAACAATCGTAAAACTATTGCTGCTACAGCGCCATCTATCGATTCGTAATATTAACAAACTAAAAAACTATTGCTGCTACAGCGCCATCTATCGATTCGTAATATTAACAATCGTAAAACTATTGCTGCTACAGCGCCATCTATCGATTCGTAATATTAACAAACTAAAAAACTATTGCTGCTACAGCGCCATCTATCGATTCGTAATATTAACAATCGAAAAACTATTGCTGCTACAGCGCCATCTATCGATTCGTAATATTAACAATCAAAAAACTATTGCTGCTACAGCGCCATCTATCGATTCGTAATATTAACAATCGAAAAACTATTGCTGCTACAGCGCCATCTATCGATTCGTAATATTAACAATCGAAAAACTATTGCTGCTACAGCGCCATCTATCGATTCGTAATATTAACAAACTAAAAAACTATTGCTGCTAAAGCGCCATCTATCGATTCGTAATATTAACAATCGTAAAACTATTGCTGCTACAGCGCCATCTACATCAAACGACGGTAACCGTTGATTTAGTTAAGAAACAAACTTTCACTTTCAAACACAAGTATTACAATCAACAAAGAAGAATGAGAAACCTCTCTCATGCTGTAGGGGAACAGGAAGGCCACGTTGTACTCCACCAGCTCCATCAAAGAAATGGTCTCCTCGAACTCCGCGTCAGTTTCGCCGCAGAAACCACATATCATATCCGTAGATAATCCCACTGGAAACCAATTTGTAAAAATAACAATTATGTCCCACTGTTGGGCACAGGCCTCACTCATCGGAGCTAATCTCTTTTTATCATCAACATTACTACAAATATAAAGTCACATATTGAAGTTAACTATCTCTTTAATTAAATTAATCTATTTATATAAAAAAATCAACACAAAAACAAAATTCTGCGGGTTTAAGAATAAAAGCGTTTCACTTTCACATTTATATTTTTAAAAAAAACCACAGTTACTTTAGTTCGCCACATTTAGATTTTGTTTAGATTAAAATAGAGATGCATGTAAATATAGATAAGTATACAAAGATATAGTGGCAAAATAAATAATGAGACAGCCCAATAAGACGATTGCTCGTTAAACATCGCACGTTTGTCAGCCGCGGCTAACATACTCATATACAGGCAGTTCTAATTTTTATTTATTTATAATTTTAATAACGTCTGACAAACGTAACATATTTAACGAGCAAGCGTATAATCGAGCTGGCTTTTTTTAGAATAGCATAGCAATTTTTTTTATTTACTCACAACCATGAAAAAAATGGTATACCTCCAGGTATGACAGTTCTGACGTGATCCACTAATCGAAGGTATGCTTCGCGGGTATAACCCCGCCGCATCCGGTCTAGCACAGCACTAGAGCCTGATTGTGCTGGAAGATGTAGCATCTTGCAGATGTTAGGCCTTTCCGATATCAATTGCAACACCTGGACATTCATTACTATCAAACTTAGAGACCAGCTGTAGTCAGTCATTTACTACCAGGCAATCCACTACAGAAGTACAACTGTAATAAAAGTGCCGTCAAAATCTGTCCAGCAGTTTCAGAGATAAGATTAAAGAGATAAATCACTATATCAAAAGCATTTACTTAAATACCTATTAATATATTGTAATTATTATTAAAATTTCACTCTATACAATGGCATATAGAATAAAGAGAAAAAAGAGCGAAAAAAAGAAACACTATTCCACTTTGTTATTGAAAATTAAATACTTTAAAAGTAATAAAATGTAAGAAGCAATATGGAAACGCAGGAAACTGACAAAAAGGATTTATGAGTCGCGAATGAATGCGAAAGTTAGAAGGGGAAGATCAAGGCGAACGTTCCTAGACCAAATCCAGGACATTTTAAATAAGGTCCAGGTCAAGAGTACTCTAAGCCAACGAACTTGTATGAAAGGTTTAATGAGAATGAAAGAAGCGAAGGAGATGTGCAAGGATCGTGGCAAGTGGAAGGATGTTGTCTCTGCTTACCCTGAAGGGAATGAGGCGTGATGCTATGTATCTATAAAAATGGGTAAGACATGTAAGCAGACTAATTGACACAAGAGGGACTAAGAAGGTGACAGAATATATTGCCAGAGCCATGAAAAAAAGAGGGTGATAAAGGAAAAGATGGAGGGATATCTTTAGGAAAATAGTAGGATGCGCTGGATGCGCCAAGCGAGAGATAGAACAACCTGGAAGAATTTGGGGGAGGCCTATATAAAATACATTAAGAATATAATTATTGACATTAAAACGTTTACATAAAATGGACATTTAAAATAATGACATAATTTGTAAGATTACTACTTTTTTAAAATTATATTATCAATTGTACTGGAAACATTTTATTGTAAACATTTGTATGAATAATAGTGAATAAAGGCTTATTATTATCTACAGAGTTAGTAAAAATTACGTTCGTTAAAAGTAACAAAGTATAGGAAGCAGTATTTACTCTGATAAATACATAAACATTAAAACTAAATTTCACTTTATACACCACAAAAAAACTTTTCAGTTTTCCACTTAGTTATTGAAAATTAAACACTTTAAATTTAAGTAATAAAGTGAAAGAAGCAATAGTTACTCTGATGAATTCATGAATATTAATATTCTATATACTAAAAAATTAAAAAATAATAATCCAATTGAATAAATAAAATCAATTTCACACCTCGTCTGGAAAGTCCTTGGGGTGAGCAGCCGTGAACCTGATCCTCATCTCAGGATCCACAAGAGACACTTTGTCCAAGAGATCTGCAAACCTAAGCCCCCCCTTCTTGTTCTTATACACTGTCTTAAAACCTAATAAGCAAAATGCAAGATATACTATAATTTGAAGGATTACTGAGACTATAAAAGAGTATAAGAGTTGAATCGTGTTAATCAAAATGAAATAAATGAAAAATTATATTATAATGATAATGAGAAAAAGAGGATGCCAGCTGAGTTTGATGTGGGCTCAACTCAGAGGCTTAGATTGTAAGTCATTCTAATATAATCATCAATCATAGATTGGAAATAATAATATGTGTCTTTACAAAAGCCTACTTGAATAAAGAATTTTTGAATTTGCATTTGAATATATAATAGGCAAGATGTAAATTTTATATACACATTAGTACAAAATTGGCACACCATATTTTAAGTTAAGTTGGCACATTGTACATACATCCATAGCATCACGCCTCATTCTCATAGGGGTAGGCAGAGACCATGTCCTTCCACTTGTCACGATCCTTGCATATGTCCTTCGCTTCTTTCATTCTCATTAAACCTTTCATACAAGTTCGTCAGTTTAAAGTACTCTTGACCTGGCCCTTATTTAAAATGTCCTGGACTTGGTCCAGGAACGTTCACATTGGTCTTCCTTTTACAATTTTGGCACTCACTCTTGACTCATAAATCCATTTTGTCAGTCTCCATTCATTCATTCTCTCTACATGCCCAAACAATCTAAGCATACCTTTCTCAATTTTAGTCACTACATGTTCTTGTATATCATAACGTTCTCTTATCACACTATTTCTTACTTTGTCACTCTGTTTCAATCCACTCATACTTCTCAACGCTATCATCTCTATCATTCACTCTCCTTTCAATATGACTGTCACATTTTCCATCTTGTAAATTTAAATTCCAAGTATACAAATTCTTTCACCTCTTCGTCTTGTTCTATCGCACCATCTATCAAAATATTGCCATTCATCATAGATTCATCTCTTTCAAAAAGCATAACATTCTTTTTGTTTACATTCACTTTCATTCCTTTCCCTTTTATTACTTGATCATCAGCGTAAAGTAAACATTTGATGAGTAATTCATTCATTCTTAACCCATACATACTTTCTTTTAAATCTGTCAAACAGTTATCCATGAATAGGTTGAACAGCCATGGTGACACAACACATCCCTGTCGAACACCTCTTTCTACAGGAAACCACTCCGTGTACGCTCCGTTTATTCTGACACAAGCACTAGAAGCCTCATAGAGAGACTTCAATGCTTGAATCAGATCACCGCTCACCCCATACATAGTCAACAGCTCAATACTCACCACTCGATTGTAATTTTCAGTAATTTGCTAAAGCTAAACATATATACATGCCTAACAAAACAGATAATAGGGATATGCAAAAGTATATCACAACAAACTATTCATATCATCAAATTAAAACGGATCCCTAAATTTTATGATGGTCCGAACACACATACATCTTAAACCAAAATGTATAAGATTTTCAAAAACATCTTTTGATGTTACACAATGAAAGCTTATATTATATTAAGATGACTAATGAGTCACTTGGCAGTTTCTTCTACATACTATGAATATCCTGAACCAATAGATTAATGATTTAATAGAGCATAATTCTTTAAGAGTCCTAGATAACAAACCATTATTAAAATTAATATCTGACTTTATTTACGAAGAAATATTTATAAAGGTATTTAAACAACAATTTAAACATAAAACTTTTAAAATACTAAGTCATTTGGATGTTGTTTCAAAGAAATTATTACATTTTATATAATTAACTATATGTACCTATAATATGTAATTGCAATTATAAACATCAAACAGGTAACATACCTTGGGCCAATTGTGTGTCTATACGTTCAGTTACTCCTGTGACATCTCTGTAACTGTTAACATTCTGACCCAGAAGGGTGACTTCTTTCACACCACTATCAGCTAGATATTTGACATCGTCCACAATGGACGTGACAGGACGGGACCTCTCACGACCACGGGTGAATGGTACTATGCAGTATGTACACATATTGTCACAACCACGCATTATTGATCTAAAAGAAAGAGAAATTCTATATGAAATAACACATAGGAATAGATTATGATTCTGAAATGAAACTGAAAATCTGATATTTCAGTTTTCAATCAATTCTGAGAAGAACTCACTAAAAACTCAATTGGATGAGTTTTTTTCACTATCATACAATCTGAGAAATTAAAACATTTGTGGTTTTATTGGAAGCTTGGCCTTTACAAATTGATACATATAATTAGTTCTTCGTAAATGCAAAATTGTTACTCAAATTTTTTAACATTTCAACACATACCGTTTAATCCTAATACAAGCACATTTCTAATGAAAACATATTTTTATTTATTAATGATGACAGCACAAAACCTCTATAAAAATACAGAATTTTTATTGTGAAGTAACTGAGAGGCATTAAAATAAATCAACACCATCTTTGACTGAATAGACTCTCTTTGTAGGCTCTTGCAGATCTGTTAAATTGTCAAATATATGTAATTACACACAAGTTCCATTTACAGATGTCCAATAAGAACGACTTACAATCTAAAGTTACAAGAGTTCCTTCGCACCCTGTTCTGAGAAGAGTCCATAACAAACTCAGTAAGTTATCTTGGTTTTTATCATCATTGTTACAAAATTACATTGATTTATTATATTTAGTAGTTGTACTGTTACTTTATCTATCGTTTTTATTATATTTAGATTTGAGACTCTTTTCTTTATCATATTAAGTAATCTTTCAAATTAGGATAATATTTTTCTGACATCTCCAGAAAGTCTTCTGTGAGTTTATTGTAGAAACACACAGTTACCCTCAGTCATTAAATCTATGTAAACTGTTAGAATTTATTAGAATTTTATTATTTCAAATAAGTTTTGATCCTGCATGTGTATTTCAGTAATACTTATAATTGAAACTATTAAGCTATTATTTCTTATACATGTCAATAGATAAAGGGTAAATTTTTGTTATACTTACATGAAAGCTGATATACTATCTTGGTTCAATCTCACAGGAACAACATCAGCATATGTTTCATCCAATGAAAGTAATACATTAACCGCTGTTTGACCACTCTCTGTTAATGCTAAAAGGCGAGGGAGGTCTCTATAACTATCTGGGCCTGCAACTGAGAAATATTTATATCAACCCTTTGAGTAACAAATACATGGATCCATGTATCATGCATCTCGCACTTTATACCCAATACATTGATGATCACACACATTAATATACAAAAGCATCATTGCTCATTCTGCTGGAAAAAGCTGTTTTTGTAGTTATTTCCTGTTATAGAATAGTTTATTATTAAGAGTATTCAAGTGAATTTTCAGATAAGATGCTCAGAGACAAAATTACTTATATGAAATGCCATCACTTATAGTTTTTTTAACACAAATTATTTTCTTTATAATAACATAAAGCCATTTTTAACAAATTCTAAATACATCAATACAGTGACAATTTTAATTTAATGGTGTCTCAGCTGTTTTTGGTTGATAATCATTCAATCATGATATAATTTATTATTATATATGAAATCACTTTGCGAGTTTAATTTTAGGGAACTAAAACATCTATTGTTATCTGTACTAGTAAAATATAAGAAAAAATAATAATACTAAAGAGACCAATAATACTCTTTATTTTTAAAGTCATTGTAATTGTTTTATGTTCTTGTTGTTGTTTAGTGTTATGGCTGTTTCCTTTTGTTATCTGTTCCTGTGTGTACCTATACCTTAGTCTACCACTTTACCTAACAAACATAAGAACGCTGTTGTACTTTTATTTATATTATATTTAAGTTTATTTTATTATTGTTATCTTAAATATTCTTTAAAGTGTATAAATAAGAAGCTCACATATATATTATAAAATTGGAATTCCTGGAAGATATTTCTTCAAAGGGATAAGGTATCTATATAATATAATCTAAATGATAAGGCATACTAATTTTAATTTCTTTTTAATGTGACTTACTTACAGAATTTACTAAATAGAATACTTACCAACATCAATCACTTTCTCCTTATCAATTAGTTTCTCTTTCAACCGTTCTGCCATGCATCCAAGAATACCAATCTTCACAGGCTTATGGCGATTTTTTTTTGAATATGCACGTCGCTTCTTATAGCCTTTCAAATGGTCTAAACGATTCCAGATTTTATTTTCGGCTCCCTCCCTAATAGCGCACGTCATAACGAGGAAGATGTCAGCCTCGTCTTCCACTAATGTCTTTTCAAATCCCTCTTTCTTCAAAATAGACCAGACAATATCTGTATCATTTAAGTTCATTTGACACCCGTATACATCAAAAAATACTTTTCTTTTCGTGGTCTTGTCATATTCATCAGGTAAATAAGGTATATGAGGAGGACTAGTGACAACTGCAGTTATCCCTGCAGATTCTGTGATGAAATCCTTTAAACCAGGCCCACTCTTTATTCGTTCTTTTAAACCTAATGTTACAACTGATTTACACCGGCATTGAAACGAGTAATTAGTAAAGTACTTCAAAAGACCCCTCGTATTACGTAAAAATAACATTTCTGATATATGTTAAGTGCTTGGGTTATTTATTCATATATATATATTATCCCAAATCAGTGTGAGTAAAATGAAACATAAAAAAGCTTATTATTTTATTTTCTATTATTTGTACAAAATTATCTGATTGTTTTGTTAACTTAATGTCTAGTCTTTTAGGGTCTTTATGGAAATTGATGATGCACACCACAGAGTATATTTGTTTAGATATTAGACAACAGTTTTTATTTGTAGTAGACCTGGGTCGTTTCAGAATTTCAGCATAACGAAACGAAACTGCTACTTACACAAAAAAACCCGTTATGATACAAGCTATTAATAGAACCGCCATTTTTCCGAGGACAAATGAAAATTAATGCTAATAATTTATGTAAATGCCCTCTTACGGAAACTTTTTTATACAAACGATTTCGTCAATCTTGAGATATAATACAATCATAGTACGGCACTGACAATCTAGATGGCAGTTTTGTATTTTTCTACTTCTTACACAATTTAATTGAAGAAATAATTTACTCATTTTTATATACGAGTATACATTTTACGTGATTATCTACACACTAAAATTTCTTGTGGAAAGAATTTGAAATAAAATATGCAATATAATTTTACGAAAGTATAACTTTATTATGCTTAATTTTTAAAAAAATTCTACAAAACATGCGTTAGTTGACCTAAGTAAAATATAATGAATTCATTGAAATGGGTAGTGAATATTATTCGGGTGAATTTAGAGTTTCGTAAACGAGAATTATAAATGTTACATTTATTTTATGTATATTAATTTAAATTACAAAAATTAATTTAAATCATATTTTATAAATAGGTTAATTTACTACAATGTTTACAGAAGACTATAAGAATTAATTTCTCCTACAAAGTTATTGCAACAAATAAGAAATAATAAAGACGATCTCCTGGTGTTTGAGTAGTCTTGTGAAACAGTACATTTTCAATATATACATTTAAATCTCAGTTGAATTTACATACTTGGTACGGTACATTTTGGTAATCAACAAAATAAACCATTTTCTTGGATAGAACGCACGCGGAATTTTTATAATTGATACAGTAACGAGCTTTATTTCTCAAATCATATTATTACACGTAAATTCAAAATTATACACCGTTTATTTTTTTATAATTGATACACACACAGCTATTTCACTGAATGTTGTATTGTTCTACATCAACTACTACTTACATAAAGCACTTGTTCAAAATTTGCTGTTACGGAAAAAATAAAAATCGAAATGCGTCAACGTTTGAACTCTGAACGTCAGCGCTCAACTGAGAACTGATTTCGGAATTAAGGAAAAAAACAAAAATCTAACGACTTTTTGTAGAAACAAAGACTCGCAAGGTCAATAATTACATGCCAATTACTATACATTAAATCGAACTTTAACTCTTTTCGTAAAAGTACATTTTAAAATAACAAAAATTTCTATTAGTGTTACAGCTTATTTATTATTCTAAAATTGACTCTATGTCAACGTATTAAGCGTTAAGCACGTGGTTACCTTTAAATTACATAACATGCAAAAGAAATTTATGATACCAGATTTAAAAATTGCCTTTGTGTAAGGAAAGGAAGACGGCATAAACGTACAATTTATTATAAAAACAAAAAATCTTTAATTGCTTATTGACCGCGAAATGTCGGCGACTTCTAAAGCTAAGTTATTTTATTTTTAAGAATTTAGCAAATGTTTTTGTTGTAAAAAAGATAAGATGTAAAAGATTTCGCTCAAAAAATGTTTTCGCGCGCTTCGATAACGTTTCCTAATCTGATATATATATTAGTGAACTAGCTGACTCGGCAAACTTCGTACCGAAACTCAGAATCAGTAAATAAAAAAGCTGAATGAAAATTGCAGAACGTTTAAACTTTGGTAAAAAAATGTATCCAAAACTTACCCAGATCAAAAAGAATTCGTAATCAAAAAAGCTTTTACGCCCAGGTTCTCGTTGAATTCCATAAAATATGATAGTTATAATTAGAAACCAATACGAAACACAAAGGTATTTTTTTAAATACAATTTGATATTTGAACGACGACGGGACGAACATCAAATGTTTGACAGGTGGTAATGGTTTCTAAGGGAAACCGAAAGAAATAGTTTATTTTATTTATCCAAACATTTTTTCATGTTTAACTTTTAAACCTTCCTTTGACATCTACAATAATCTAACAAAACAAAAATTAGCCAAATCAGTCCAGCCTTTCTCGAGTTTTAGCGAGACTAACGAACGGCAATTCATATATATATATATATATATATATATATATATATATATATATAATGTTGGCACTTAATATTATAAATGCAATGAAATTTGGTGCACCGATAACCGGAGATTAATTAATCCACAGTCGGAGAAAAGAAAGGGCTGTAATTTGTCAATAACAAGAGATAAAATACGTGTAAGGTATTCGCGAAGTTGCAACACCGACATACGCCCTTCCAATAAATGCGACGTTGCCACACCGACATACGTCAATTCAATAAATGCGACGTTGTCAGTTCGTATATTCGCTATTAATCAGTTAATCACTACATTAATGTGAAATCTTACTCTCATTACTTTAAATAATTATTGCTTTGATAGAAAAGCTATTTGAAACTTTAACAAAACGTAAAAATCAAACGATGACATAAGGAGCAATTTGGGTTTTTCCGTGTTATTACCTAAAATTAATTCCTCCAAAATAGCGATATGTGTGTAGATTAAAAAACTATAGAGTTTAATATAACACGGGGCTTTTTCAATTAAACATAAAAATAAAATATAGTTCAAATGTATATTGATTTCATTTTTAATCCAATGTTAATTCCTTATAGATATCTAAATATAGATAATTTATGTTTTATTTTCGTATCTAGCTGTCCCCTGCTGTTCTACCTAATATCTCAGTGCCATGTAAACATGGTAAATACCGTTCTTAGTGAGAGCTTACTTCGCCAAACATTATGTAAAATACCACCCACTCACTCATAACTAAATCTCCGAAACTAAAGACTCAATTGACTTGAATTGAGTATGGGTTAGTGACTCCTGTCGCAACGTTGACGCGAACTAACAACATATTCACATGAGATCGGGGTATATAAGCGAAAAATGATCATTTACTGTGAGATCGACTTAACTATTCAATCGATGGACTTAAAATTCGGCATTTATAATGCTTTCGTCACATAAACTCGTACTCGATTTCTCCATATTTCCACGGGATCGATAACTATGCGGGCAATAGCTGGTAAAGTTTAAATTAATACCTATATCAGGACATCATAAATATACCATAAATGCACAAAAAAAAAACTACCCCTACGCCTAACACCCACTGCCTGATCACGATCGACTAATGACACTTATTAGATTAGAATTAGGCAAGTTGTCAATGGTGTATATTTATAAAGATATATAAATCATGTAAATATTTTTTTTATGTTTATAAAATTTGTATAATAAAATATATTAGATACTTAAAGTAGTGTTGACATTATATTAAATTTAAATCCACATAATCGACGCATCAAGCTCGGTGGACAATATTGCTCACTAATATTAAATAATATTGCAGTGAAATATATTTATGTTAATTATTGAGCTAGATAAGACAACCGAAAAACTTTTTTTTCATTTATAAGAAACTTTAAATCGTTTCTATGTGACTATAATGGGTTTAGATGTATTTTAATTATTCATTTTGTTGTTCAATCGTTTAATTGTTCGTTTTGGTGAATCATAGAAATTAACCATCTACAGCGATTCTATCTGATGTTCAAATTTGAGTCCAATTTGTTTTCGCATACGGTTCATGCGTCTCATCTATAAAAATAAGTCGTTTACTCGGGCAAATATGTTAACGGCGGCTATTTTTGTACTTCACACAAAAGCGATCTTTGTTAATATACTATCCGATGTATCATACTGTTCATTTTGGTATATCATAGTTATTCTTGTAGCACCTTTTTCTACTGGCTGGTAGTTACTGCTACGCTATTTTCGAAGTATATGTATCAGTAAAGTGCTATATATAATAACGACCAGCTTTAATTTGTAGTCTGCACAGAAATAAGAAAATGGCCGTGTAATGATTTATGTCCTTTGTTAATTTGTGCGTAGTAGATTACAGGATAACTATTGAAACACGAAAATAATATCAATATGAACGAACGCCATCGAGAATATAAAGGTATTCGAATTTGTAATACATTTAAAAGATCTATTTCTAACCTAAACAATAAGATCGACTGTAAAGCCAATCTATTGTATCTACTCAAATTTATAAATTATTTATCTTTGCCAGTGTTTTCGCATTGGCAGGGTCGTCTCGATCGTCGCGTGATGATTATAGGAAGCACAAGGAGCACGAAGAGCGGACCAGAACGAGGTCGAGATCTCCTAGAAAGAAGCATTCACCGCCGCCTCAACACCGATACACACGTGATGAACCTAGCAGAAGCCGATATAGGGAATCCGAAAATGAAGGTAATATATAAAAATATTACTACGACTCAGCTTGACGTGGCTTCTTCTCAGAATACGGCGCGTAGCAAGCCTCTTAACTAAAGATTTTAAATCGTTTGTTACTATTATCATCTCAAAAGCAAATTTAACTATTCCAATGTATTTAAAGCCTACTTGATTAAAGAAAATTTGTTTAAAGAAGTGAAATAGTATATTAGCCTATTATGTTTGATGATTTCAAACATAATAGGCTAATATATTTTTATTGCCTAAGTGGTTTAGCGTTTGATTTAGTTAAATCAAACGCTAAACCACTAGCATGTTCAAGAATACAACTGTATTCTTGAACATGCTAGTGGTTTAGCGTGCTAATTTGTAATCTTTTTTGATTAATGGCTGTGATCACACCTAAGTGATGATACAGTCTAAGTTGAAAGCATGATAATCTGGTAAAAGATAGCATACCTCATGGTTTCTGCACAGCGTCATACCAGAACACAAATCTCCTTGTTTAGCTGTACATCTTTGTTGGTAGATGATTAACCCACCCACCAGTCTAGACTCCAGCAAATTAGAAAATACAATTTCTCAAATTTGCCCTACCAGGGTGCGAAAATGAAACCTCTGACATCAAATAATCTGGCTGTAATAGTTAATTGTTTCTACATTGCATCATAATGGATAACTAGAGCAATAGACCTCTGCTAAGATAGCAAGTTTCTCACCATTAGTACAGAAAAGTCCCCATGTTTTTTTAACATTTCAGAAGAACGAAGGTGCTCTAAAGATAGCTGGGAGGACTCAGATGAGGAAGTCCCAGCACCCCCTCCCCCACCACGCATTACCAAGGTCTCTCTTGATTTTGCCAAACCTAAAGCACCTATCAAAATGACACTCAGTACAAGTTCAAAGTCAGTACCTAAGCCTACAGTGGCATCAGTGTTCAACCATGATGATGATGATGAGCCAGAGGAGATGCCTGCCGAGGCCAAAATGAGGATGAGGAATATAGGAAGGTGAGTATATAGTACACCAAACAATATATGTTTAAATTTCATAGTATCCAAATTTAAATATAAATGTTTTGAACAGATCTTTATAAATGTGATTTGTCTGTATGTTTGTATGCAATAACTAATCTCCTGTATTAATGGCTGGACAGATTTTGTTTGATGTTTGTTTAGATTGATGGATGGAATTTAAAGAGAATACTTCAATACATTGCTATTTGATCTAGACCTGATAATACTTTTTTAAAACTTGTTTATACTTGGTCGAGAGAGGCTGACACTTGGTCTAGACCTAATTTTATTTGAGTTGTCTGATAATGTCTTGATTATACTTGGTCTTGACTTGATAATACTTAGTCTAGACCTGTAGTTCATCTGGACCAGGTAATATTCTAATTAAACCTGGTAACATTTAGATTTAATGCTGATCTGATGATATATTGTCTAGATGTGATAATACTTTATTTAGAGCTGATAACTTTAACTTTAGTCTAAGTCTACTGATACTTTTTTTAGATTTGATGCTACTTGGTCTAAATTGAATAATATGTTTTCTAGACTGGAATCTGCAATCAGTGCTCTGACTATAAGCATTTGGGTCACAAATATAAACAAAGTTTTGTAGTGTTTGATTCTCATCTGTAGTCAATACTATTTAGATGTACTGTCCTAGAGGCCCAGGTTCAATATATGTTTTCATTTAAGGCATTATGAGCCATATTTGACCAGGGGCTGATTTGCTAGGCTGTTAAGATGATTAAGTAAACCAATTCACCTCATCCCTTACTGTGGGTGTTTGCAGATTTATCTGGAGTTCCTTATGGACTTATGATTAATTTAATTGCAGAGAAACCCCAACATCAGCCGGCCCCAATTCATTTGGCAAGACAAAACAGGGATTTTGCGATGCTAAAAAGGTGTTTGAGAAAAACCTGAAACAGGCATTGGAAACTGCTGAGAAACCGGCTGTCAAATTTCCACAAACTATTTATAAAATAAAGGGTCCGTGAGAACAGTAGACTATGTGATTTGATCTTTTTAAAAGAAACATAGTTGTTAGTTTTCGGAAATTATTGGATTATGAAAAATTTTCTTTGTACTTCCTTTTAATGGACACACATTAGGTGTTTATAGCTATTGGGACATGTAATTATCGTATATTATATAATATGTATAAAATTTAATGAATAAATTTAAAAAAAAACATTTGATTTTGTTTGTAGTGTCTTTAAGAAATTTTCAATATACTTAGTAATATTAGTAAAAACTTTTCAATATAACCTATTTTTTTTATATAGTGGCAAAGGATTTAAAGCTGTAGTATTTTTTTCATATGATTTTTTTTTCTATAATAGGAAAAAGCCATTAAAATCTTTCAATATACTTACCATTTCGTTACATTTTTTTTTCAAACAAGCCCATTTATTTTATTAGTCTAGACAGAGAGCTATATTGAATTTGTTTGCTACAAAATAAATAACCTTTGATAGAGATTGTTGTAATCAAGTTTTTTTAATGTCATATTAATATTTTTATCCTTTCAATGGTATAGCCGAAAGTTTTTAAACCAAACAGCCTTCAGTTGTAACCATGATATTAGGTTATCTATAAGAAAAATCTTGATTTAAATATTTTCAACTAGCATTCTAACTTAAATGTAGGGTTTATAATGTATTAGAAATTTAATATACTGATATATAAATGAATGTTTCTTTCAATCCCTTTCAACTTCGTATTATTTTTCGCAAGTTATCACTTGACTGTAATCTCTTATTTTTTTACGCTATTTTTGATGTGAATAACTTTTTAAGATTGCCGCCATAGGTCGGCAATTCAAAAAAAGAAATGACAATTACACCACTGAAGAGTTAAAGAATATATTACCTTCAGATAATACTATATGCCAAAATTTTAATAATAATAATAACCTTCAGATAAGTTGGGTATGGCAGAAGAATCGCAAAGTAAAATAAATGCGGTAGAGATGAGTGCGTTGAAAGAAGTATGTGTAGACTGAGTGACAGAATAAGAAATGGTGTGTTAAGAGAACGTTGTGGTATCAAAGACGTAGTGACTAAAATTGAGAAAGGTATACTTAGTTGGTTTGGACATGTAGAGAGACTGACAAAAAGGATTTATGAGTCAAGAGTGAATGCGAAAGTTGGAAGGGGAAGACCAAGGCAAACGTACCTGGATCAAATCCAGGACATTCTAATTAAGGGTCAAGTCAAAAGTACTCTAAACCGACGAACTTGTATGAAAGGTTTAATGTAAATGTAAAAAGCGAAGGAGATATGCAAGGATCGTGGCAAGTGGAAGGATATTGTCTCTGCCTACTCCTATGGGAATGAGGCGTGATAATATGTAAGTAAGATCGCGCGCGGCGAAATGGGATGCCCCGCCATTATGGTACTATTACCCGGTATAGCAGAACCATACATTTTTTTTGTTTGCGCGGTAATTTAAGTAATACGTACCATACTACAGCTTTTTTTATTGGTACATCTTTACATTGCGGGGCACAGGCTTTTACACCTGTAGGAAAGATGAACACACTACACTGCATTTTAACAGGCTATACATACTGCTGAATTGCATCTGGGTTATATTGGTTTCCTACACCCAAAAAAAAAATACATGGATTGGAAACAAACAATTCATAAAAAGTCGTGGTACATGCCTAGTATTCAAACTCGTGACTTGTCTGAACGAGAATGCAATCCTATCACTAGATCATCTGGGCTCTTCACCATAAGCTATTACTTTACTAAACCCTGTATTTATTATATTTGCTTTTCTAATTAAACCCTCTCTGCCCTCCAGTGGGACGATATTGGGCTGCTACTTAACTACATTCTCACAAATTAAACCTTTTATTCTCTCCCACGAAATGGGGATGCAAAAAGGCTGCTACTTTCCTTTTCATTTATTAGAATAGTAGCATAAATCAAACAAAAAAGGATGCTTTGATTTTTGAAGTAAATTTATTGTGCCACAATAAATTTAACTCAAACTTATCATAGTTTTAGATGGCGATACACTAATCTATAGTGTATCACTAGCTAAGATTATATTCTCATTTATGATCAGATGAAATCAGTTCAGTACAAACCTGTTAAATTCTCGCCTACAAAATGGGAATGTAAAAAACCTGCTAGTTTTGTTTTCATTTACTAGCAAGTTAATATCCTACTACCTTAAATCAAACAATTAAGATGCTTTCTGACACAATGTTACTAATTTTACTTCGAACTTTTCATCATATAGTGTTAGATGGTGATACACTATAGGTTAGTGTACCACCATCTAAGACGAATATATTATCACTTTTGATCAGGTGTAAACTCAGTCCAGTACTAATCTGTTAGATACATAGAAATATAGACTATAAGTAAAAGAAACAAGAAATGGATTTTTACATAATTTTATTAATTAAAATTACTTCCGCTGCACATTCTGTGGCCGCTGCATGTCCCTGGGGAAAGTGCTCTTGGGTGGTGTACGGATGCGCCTGTCCTTCTTGGACCTGTTTCGGACCACTTTACTGTGGATAGCGCATGAAACACAGTAATGCAGCTTCGCATACAGTTTGGGAAGCTGGAATGCTGAAATACATAATAAATTTAGTTTTCATTGTAAGGAATTAAAGCTATCATTATGATTAGATTGTACTACTCCTGTACCTAAAGTAAGGCACTTCTACTTAAAACTACTACATATTAACTCAGTTGAAAGCAGAACTTTATTTTTAGTATTACAAATGCAAACTAATATAGATACCAGACTTATATAAATTATTATAATAGACTCACTGACTGGCACAAGTACATGCATTGCTAGTAAAGGCCTAGATTCGATCCCTAGTAGGATGTAACTAGGACATTTTTAATGAGTAACTGCTTCATAAGTCACTTTCCTAAAGTTATATATATATATGCTTAATTTGTTATTTGGAACAGTAACCTTCTTATTCTAATATGCTCAAAAAGCACATTTGCAATGGTACATGTGTAGGTAACAAATCTAACACTGGTTCAAAAAGTTGATTCCATTGAGCGGTTAAGAGTTACTCTTTTAAATATTATTTTGTAGGTTACAACATTTAATTTGCTGCAGTGTGCAACTCAAATAAACTTAACATTAAAATTTTATTGTTTAAATAATCTTCAACATTATAATATCCTTTTTCAAAGGTATGTTTTTTACATATTACTTTACATTATCCAAAACACATCAGGTGAAAAGTTATTTAGTGGTAGATATAAGGTGTTTAGTGGTAGATATTTTTTTGAATTACATAGTAGTTATGAATTGTCTGTGGTAGCAAGTCTCAGGAAATAATCAATCTATAAGTGCTTCTAGTACATAAATATGTGGTCAATTTTTTCATTAAATATAACCACAGGTCATATCACAGATTATGCTTATGTTCTTCAGTTTCACAAGATTTGAACTCAGGACCAGAATATACAGGACCATAAATTTATAATAAAATATAAGTAAACGTTATCTTAATCTTATACTTGATTAAAGCATGTTATAGTAAAAATGTAGCAGTGAATTGTCAAATACTTTCTATTACAATAAAATCAATTTAGGTAGGAGAAAGGAGAATCTCAAGAAGTTATTTTTTTGAAATTAAAATTAATAAACGCCCAAAAGGCCTATGAGTACAATATGTAAAGAAATAACTTGGTTATTTTTTTAATAAAACAGTTATACCCAGTGTTATAGGCTATTATTTACCAGTTAAGTTGTGTATTTTCCACAAATAACATGAAAAAAATCTACTCCTACATAGAACCGAAGTTTTAGTTCTACTTGATTCCGAGACTATCTACTCACAAGCGTAGACGGAGGCTTCGTTAATATCTCTCACAGCGGCGGCTTCAACAATGTTTCTGATCACAAACTTTTTGATAGCTTTGTCCTTTGGTACGCAACGAGCGCAGTTTGTACACCTCACGGCCTTAACATGACCGCGGCCGTGTTTAGCTCTTCCTCCGTTACGGCGTTTGCGAGTCTGCAAATAAAATTGACCGTGTTAGCCACATGTCCTAACTTGACAACCACTCACCACGCGTACCTCAATAGAAAACTCATTTATATCTACTGTTTATTGTAATACAATTATACACAGTACTTTAATAAAAATGGCCACGTTTATGTCATAATTTTCTAAGAGAAAGGAGAAAAATTTAAATAAAAATGTACGCACCATTTTCTAACCTCCGATGCGATTTACAAAGACCGACGGAAAAGAAACTTTTGACAGAGACAACTACAAACGAATGGAAGAATGTTTCCGGTGACAGATTAATAATATTTCATCTATAGAGAAAGGTTTACAGCATGTTTAAAAATTCTATTTAATGTACAACAAATAAAAGTAATATAAAATAACAATAACTACCAAAAAGTATTTATTATTTATAACAATATTTTATCATAAGATCACATCCATTCAGTCATTATTCTATGTTTGTTTATGCTGTATAATTTCATTGTCTATATTAAGTATTTTTAATAGCACTTTTGTTCTAATCTGTTTTCAGTAAAAAATCTTTCATTCAATCGTCGCATGTAATATTATTTTTGTTGCTAAATAGTGTTACATTTGTATAAATTCTATTTGTTTAGCTTTTTTCGCACTTTTTCTAATAATAGTGGTGCTAATGTCCAATGTCGGATTAGAGAGTGGAAAAACATTCGTCGTCGTCATTGGGTGATTGTCCGAGTGTCGATCCATTTTGTCACAATCAAAGTGCTATAAAAATTCTTTAAATTGCGATGTGGCGCAGATAAAGTTTAACGACCGCGTGTGAAATGTCACAACATGGATGTCCAGAAAGACTGTCGAATAGATCGAAGGGGTTTCAGGAAGATGGGTCGAGCCAACCCACGATGGAGGTCCTGGTCGAAACCCTCACGGGCACGGCGTTTGAAATGACCGTGTCCCCCTCGGACACAATATTTGCGATAAAATCTAAGATATTTAGGGTAGAAGGTATGTTAACCTTTTGATTATTACACAACCTTAATTCGTAGAAGTATACGTGTTGCTATTATGCGTCATTTGTAACAAAGGATGTCGTGGTCTGTGTGATGCGTATATTATTATATTTCTCGTATGAATTAAACGTAAAACATAGATATTTGTTCCGCATTATATAAATTTACTCATCACTAACACATTTGCATTTGTAGTATTTTCTTTAATCACATGGAAATCATGTTAACTTCTAGATTTTATTGTTATGCTTTTGTTTACTTATTCATGTAATAACATAAACATGTGACTTACTAGTGGTATAAGATATATGGGAACTAATTTTAGTTCTTTCTTTTAAGTTTGACTTTCATATCAACAGTCAATAAGGAAGTAATTGAAACTTGGAAAAAAATGTAGTTTATACATTGTTTATTAAAGTTGCAACTGTATATAATTATTATTGAATGAATTTAAATAATTTAATTATTATATTATGATGTTTATTATAAAAGTGGCATTCTGTAATAATTAAATTTAGCTTTTTTTCTAAACTAAAGGAACAAATAAAGGAGATTTTAAAAATGATTTTGTGATATAAGCACCATATATGCTTCAATCCATGTAGTGAAAATCATCATGGAAATACAAATAGACTTGTTAAGGCACACTTCAAAGTTTTTCTGCATAATAATTATTTATACAAATATATGAAATAAAATCAAAATAACATTAATACATTTTGTAAATTATGCTTAAACCAATTAAGTCAAGTTTACATCAATATATATTAAACAAAGTCAGGTAAGTTATATATATCATCAGATTCATCTTCACAGAATAGCTTCTGCATAGAAGAACATTTATTAAAATGTTCGATGCTGACTATACAGATCAGTATATCATATGCATCTAGAGCATTGTGCCCTTTACCTGGATCTGTGGTGCGATCGATCAGATTGATTTACAAAAGCATCAATATACTGTAGGTACTGCTGAAAAGAGCTGTTTTTGCATTTGTGGCCTGTCAAAGAATTTTTTTTTATTTAATGATAGTATAGAAAATTTTTGAAAAATGTTTTGGTGTTTAATCACTATTTAACTAAGGCAGAGAACATATTAAGTTATCTGAAAAGTTTGCCGAAATAGCACTCCAGAACAATCACATTGATATGAAAATCTGCACACATATTCCTTTTGCGATATAATTGTTTACTAAGTACAGTTAAAAATAACATCAAAATTTGTTCTATAGTTTGAAAGTTCATATCGATTAAACACAGTGATACATTTTATATGTATATATAGACATATTATTTTATTTAAAATCGCTCTTGCCTGTAATTTAGACTGATGGTACGTGATGATGTAGTCCCAAGATGGGAGATTGCTATAGTAGTTAGATGGAATAAAATGCAAATTTTTTACTAGTGTAGTAATTAACCATCAGTCTAGACTTAGACCTCTGTCAACTCAGCATAAACTTGCACAGTTGCATCATTGAGGCCCCAAAACTTGTTTAGTTATAAATGAAATATATAACATTATATTATTTTATGTTATTATGTATGAATTGTTTATTATACCTATTTATTGAAACAAATAGTATGCACATATGTGTATATATTAACCAAATATATTAAATTAACGAAATAGTGTAAATTTTTGGCTGCAGCCTTTTTAGCCAACTCTGTCATCACAGGCAGGGCATTGAGCAATATCTAACCCAAATGTTGCCTGCTAGAAATCACAAGGTCATCTTTTTGTACTAGCGTTTAGCTTTTTACCTTGTTTACCTTTTGTATTTCTAATTTGATGTATAGTAAGGTAGATCTTTCTATCTACATATATATTTTTCAAAATCTGTCTGATTTCAACTTTTAATGTGACACATTTGTATGCTATATCAATATCATCCCTCTCACACAAATATACATGATAACAGGCATATCAGTAGTTTTGAATATTTTGTAAACCGGATATTGTTTTTCTGCAAAAGGTCAACAAGTTTTGTTGAATCAGTTTGCCATTTGATTGAGTGCCAAGACAGCTGTCTTGCATTATACAACTTATCAAAAACAAAATATTTCTTGTGTTGAATGTGTAATTTGTAAAATATAAGCATGGTTGTTGCAAAGTTTTATTCAATTATACTATTCACATGAGTCAACATATAATTTACTCACAAGATTGTTTAAATAGACCCACTAAGCTGCTATGTTGCGGATTGGCAGGTAATACATCCCAGAATTGCTCTCAAAGTTTAATCTCAACTTTTCCTATACTAAAGAGAAAACAATATATTTTAAATTACTATAAGGTATGAACAGTATTATGTTAAGTCGTAAAGAGAATCTTTAGAAACCCTACTCAGCATGTGTACCAGCAAATTTCTGAATAAAAGTGTTATCATTGCCATTGTATACATAGCATCACACCTGATTCCCATAGGGGTAGGCAGAGACCACATCCTTCCACTTGCCACAATCCTTCCATATCTCCTTCGCTTCTTTCATTCTTAGTAAACCTTTCATACAAGTTTGTCAGTTTAGAGTACTCTTGACCTGGCCCTTATTTAAAATGTCCTGGATTTAGTCCAGGAACGAACCTTGGTCTTCCCCTTCCAATTTTACCATTCACTCTTGACTCATAAATCCTTTTTGTCAGTCTCCATTCATTCATATTCTCTACTTGCGCAAACCATTTATGCATACCTTTCTTAATTTTAGTCACTACATCTTGTTTCATGCTACAATGTTAGGCCATTCAGTTTTGCCTTATATTAAACTAAAACTATGCAAAGAGAGATATAAAAAAAAATTATCTATAAGAAAATAAATCGCAATGGTGTAATGATTAATCATGTGGATTCATAATAAGGTAGCACGATGAAATCCTGGATAGGTGCTGTTAAGTTTTGTTGTATAAAAAACTGACTACACCTCAATGTTGTTAGAAATTGTTGTATTTTGGTGAATTAAAATGTCACATGGAAGAGTCTTCTAGCCTATCAATCAAAACGTCATCTTAAGACTATACATGTAACAGTGTGACCACATTCTTTGAAGGTTACACATCTATTAAATAAGATAATTTCCCATGTAAATCTTGTTTGTTATAGATAACGGTTATTGTTTGAGTAAACATCACATATTGCTTGCATGATTTAAATTTATGTAAATAACACAGACATTCCAAAATTATTAATTCTTTTATATAGATATTGTTACTTTGCATGATGTTTGTTGCAATGCCAACTAACCTGTGACTTGAACCTTGTGAGTATATTTTGCTAAAAGCTTCTAATGGCTTTTATATTGTCACTAAGAGCCTGAAAGCCAGATTATATTGTGGGAAAATAGAGCATTGCCAAAATAAAAGCAAGGCTTTGAACTATAGCTTAGTCCTGGCATCTCTATGACTATGGAAGCCACATCCAGTTTACATAAAGATTGCTACCTCATCTTCTCCAATAATATTGTGTTGATGTTATAAATTGTGTGGAAGCCTATTTGAAATGAGCTATTATTTCGGTTAGGATACATAATTCTTTTAAGCTTTAAGGGCAAGTGGTAATTTTTGACAACATTTGATGGATTTGAAAATAGTTTTGCATGATCTGTAGTAAAATCAGCCAGTATATCTGCATGCATGAGATATTGACATATTGGATGACGCCAAGTATTGTAATGTCACCATGATTATTGTTAGGTCTTTTGGATGTCCAAGTTGCTATCATAATTGGTCCCAATAAAGACGTAAGATGTTGGTGTGCTAAACCCTCCTTGTTTTTTGCTGACAAATGCTTTTATGCTGATACATGTGTCAGGATGCGGCGCGGACGAAGGCCTATACCCAATAAATCTCAACGGAACCCAGTCTTGAATGAGGCACCAGGGATTCTATTTTCTCATTAGTCTCTGGTGTCCCTGAAGATTCGTGGAGGCAAGAGGACTTGCGCAAACAGGCGCTGCCTATTCCCCCCCCCCCCCCTCTAGAAATAATTTTCAAAAAGAATTTTGTAATATTTGAAGAACGTAGAAAGTTAAAGAATTCCTAGAGATATAAAAATAAGGATCAGCAGCAAGTTTATAAAATATCATCTGGGATAGTGTGTTGAGGTATCTTCATCTACTATAAGTAGGGACATGATAGATTAAGGACATTTAACGTCTCCTCCAGGGTAGGGTTTTCAAAATAGTCTTAATTGGTCACAAAATATTATTATTTTCGAAAGTGTTTTAAAATGTTTGACGAGCATGGGGAGTTGGAGGTTTCTGTGAGGTATATATGGCTTGAGAACCAGAAGCAAGTTTCATAAGGTATTGCTAGGGGCAATGTGTTGAGGTATCTTGATCTACTATCAAGTGGGGACATGATAGGATACTTCATTACTCGTTGTCTGCTATAGGATTATATGAGGTCCAGGACGTTTCAAATGTCTCCTCCAGGGAGAGGTGTTCAAACCCGTTTCAATTGGTCACAGAATATTATTATTTTCGAAATGGCGTTACCAACGGGTGCGTTTAATTTCTTTACATCTTGAGAGCTTTTTCTCGTTGGCTTAACTCCAATCCATGATTCAACTAGTAGTACACATCAGCACTAGCCTTTTGAGTTTTACGTGACTGCATCTTGTAACACCAATAAATAATCTTTATTTATACATCGCTAGCGCTGTCCGTGTGTAAATGAGATCATACATGTTCTTACATCATTTGCTTGATTGTTTCAGCCGGGATTGTAATGATAGGATATTTTGAATAGCAAAGTGACCGAGTATTTGTCTATTAAAAGAATATAGTCAATACGTTGAAAATTATTACCTTAAATAAAGCTCGATTTGGATTAAAATACATACATACATAGCATCACGCCTCATTCCCATAGGGGTAGGCAGAGACAACATCCTTCCACTTGCCACGATCCTTGCATATCTCCTTCGCTTCTTTCATTCTCATTAAACCTTTCATACAAGTTCGTCGGTTTAGAGTACTCTTGACCTGGCCGTTATTTAAAATGTCCTGGATTTGGTCCAGGAACGTTCGCCTTGGTCTTCCCCTTCCAACTTTCGCATTCACTCTTGACTCATAAATCCTTTTTGTCAGTCTCCTTTCATTCATTCTCTCTACATGCCCAAACCATCTAAGCATACCTTTCTCAATTTTAGTCACTACGTCTTCTTTTATACCACAACGTTCTCTTATCACACTATTTCTCACTCTGTCACTCAGTTTTAATCCACTCATGCTTCTCAACGCTCTCATCTCTACCGCATTTATTTTACTTTTGTGATTCTTCTGCCATACCCAACTTTCACTACCATACATAAGTGTTGGCACCAACACTCCAGCATGCACTGCCAGTCTAGCCCTTTGAGACACCATCTGGCTATTCATAAAAGCATGCAGAGCACCATTTACCATATTCCCTGCATTCACTCTCCTTTCGATATCACTTTCACATGTTCCATCTTTTGTAAATTTAGATCCCAAGTATACAAATTCTTTCACCTCTTCCACTTGTTCCCCATCTATCAAAATATTGCCATTCATCATAGATTCATCTCGTTCAAAAAGCATAACTTTCGTTTTGTTTACATTCACTTTCATTCCTTTCCCTTTCAAAGCTTCATTCATAATATTTAGCATCTCCTGTAGCTCATTAGCGGATGACGCAAGTATTACTTGATAATAATATAATTAAATAATTAAAATACCTTTTCTCCTAAATATCATAAGTGGGAGTGGTTTTTGTCTTGATCTTCTACAGCGCTAATTGAACGATAAATTTTGATGTTATCGGGATATTTCTTGAGGAGTATAACCCTTCAAAGAAGGGAGTAAGTAAAACTAACCGGTATATTTTGCTTTTCACAAGTTCTTTTGAGTTTCATGTTCCAAAGTGAATAATAAACAAATACCGGTTGAAATAGTTAATAATGTGTTATTTTCAAATAGTTTTAGACACACATATTCGCGTGCTCATTGCAGTAGGTTTAATAATTTAAAAAAAATGATATTCTTTAGCGTTCAGCGATATATGTAGCTTTGAATTTTTTCATGAATAAATCTTAAAACAAATGTCAAGCCATGCGAAAAGTAGCCAAAATTCTTTTTTACCTTAACTCGGCATATCAGCCAAGGATAATATAGCAGCGTCCATGGCTTGCATCAGCTGACAGTGTAACATTTGTTGTGTAATAGTCTCTTATGTCTTCTTTTTTGCGCCATTGTTTCATTAACTCCAATGATTTTGCCATTAGTGGATATCGTAGAGAAAATGAAAAGTGCGTGCGTACAAAGTACACATGTCTGAAGTGAAACTTATTTTTTCTTGTTTGTTTTTTTACAAATCTAAAACTTTAGAATTATGAGATATAGAGGGATGGGTAAAAAGAAGATATGTTAGGAATTTAATTGTCATTTAAACATTAATACAATTTATAGAAATCTCTAAATGGCAAATTGTAAATAAAGTCCCACGTGTTATTTGTAAATAATAAAACAACCGTCACCGTCAAACGAATTAGCATAAAAAATGCTGCAGATCTTCGTGACGCTTTTTAGTACCTGCTTTTTTACAAGATTTCCATCATTCCAGGTATCCCAGTATCGCAACAGCACCTTTTGTACAACCTGCGGGAGTTGGACGATGCTCTATCTTTACGGGAGCATGCTATAGGCGATGGCGCAAAACTTCGCCTAGTTCTAGGGCTCCGAGGGGGCCCCGTGGCCACTCGCCGCCTGCCCCCTCCTGAACCCTGGAGGGACATAGAACGCCTGCTGCACTCCAACAGGTCACTATCAACAATCCAATTTAACACTAGCATAGGATATAGCTCCTGAAGTTGCCTACTAGCACAGAAGAATCTAAACTGTTCTTCCTCCTTATCTTTCTCGCAAATAGTACGTAAGCAAGCCTGGTGTATTAGAGTGATATTATTAACCCTTATACTGCAACATGGACAGTTAAACGAATTTTACTCGCCATTTTTCTAGTAGGAGCATTTTAAACAATGTTATCCAAAGTGGATCTTTGCCTTACAAGTTTTTTTACTATAAACTGTACATAGTTAGTGATACAGTTTAACTAGAAGTCCAGAAGTCCAAAATTATAAAGTGGGGTGTCTCTGTATGTTTGAGTAAACGATTGGTAAGCTGAGTGTTCATAAAACAACTTCATTTGTTTTTTCTTATTAGTATCTATTGTATAGTCATTTAAGGTTATAAAACGCCTTGTGTAAAAAATCCTTTTTATTTTCCTATTCCACTGCACTGCTGGGCACAAAACTCATGTTTTAAAGACAGAGGGTTTTAGAGCATTGACTCTGCTTCACGGTGGGCTAGCAAGCATAGTACACAAGTGTAGGCGATAACATAAGTGCACTCTATATTCCTTCACTCTCACAGAGTGGGATGTGACGGGAATCCGTCACTCAGTGGGAGAGATCGCGCGCAGGAACGACTGCTTAACGTGCTCTCCAAGGCATGGTGGACCACACCGCCAACTAAACAACATCCAGCAAATGCTGAGAATATCTTAAGAGAAAAGTGTCACTTTGAATTCTCTCGACTCGGTACTGGTACCCAGGACCTCATGTCTGCAGCTGAACAAGCAGACCACTAGACCAATGAGGCAATTTATATGGGTGCTAGTTTAAGACAAAATGATACGCCAACCGTATGGTGACCCTTTTTAGGTAAGACGTAATTATTAGAGATGGAACGGATAGGTATTCCGGATACTGAACACCGAATATCCGGCCAACCTTAAAGCCGGATAGCCGAATATTTGGCCAAAGTTGGTCGAATAGCGACTCGTTACACCGATTGAATTATTGAGCGGTTTATTGTATTTTGAAATTAAATGCAAATAAGAGGTTATGAAAAAAACGAGATAATGTTAAACAACATCAAGAATTATGTAATTCTTTAGTTAGATACTGAAGAAAAATGTCAATCATCAAAATACATCACATTTTTGGTATAAAACATGACTATCCAAAGTTAAATCAGTGTATATAGCTAGACTTTTTTCGGAAGCTGGCCTTGAATACGACAAGCGCGGCCCTCTATGGCCTCTTAACGCAAATTGATTTTTATTCTTCAGAATTTGCCCTTTTTGCACTTTGAGTGTTATTTTAAAAATTAATGTTAAAAAAAAGTGTTTTCAAACTTCATATCGTTTTTATTTAACATCCGGCTGGATACTCGTTTCTTATCCGGTATTCGGCCGGATTTAAAATTTGAGCCGGATAGTAACCGAATATCCGTTTTAGGTAAGACGTAATAATACCCCAACTGCAGCGTAAGGGTTAATGGATAATTTGAAATCATATGGAATACAATTACAATACTAGCTGCGTCCGCGAATTCTTTAATAATTTTGGCTCATCATTTTACAACCAAGATATTTTAAATATTTTACTCCTAACTATCTATGTACCAACTTCCATTTCAATCGATTCGGTACTTTCGTCTTTATGATATGAAGGACTGCGTTCGTTATTAATGGTGTTGTGTGCTGTGTCAGGGATGAGGGTGAGTGGGGCGAGTGGAGCACGGGCAGCGGCTGCAAGGCCACGGTGCTGGTGTTCCGCGAGGGAGAGCGCGTGAACCTGGTGCGTGTGCGCGAGAACAAGGATGGCACTTACTCGCCTCTGGACCACGCCAAGTGTAAGCATTGCACGCCTCTTGCATTATATGCTATTCAATTAACAGGTCGCCAGTCCGATGACTTATATATGGATAAACATCAGTATGCATTGTATGTATTATTAATATGTCATTTTTAACGCTATACAGTCCACACGCCCCCTGGACGGTAGCTAGTTCTTCGATATCTACTTCTTCTATTGTCTCTGATAAAGCGTGTTCTCTCTCCCATTCAGACTCTCTCGAATCTGTTGAAACTTCTATCACTCCACTTTCCGGACGGTACAAATTTTCATCCGGATACGGTTCTGCTAGTAGATGGTTTAGTTATTCATTCCCATCGTAGCTCAGCCAATTGATGGTTCAGTTATTGATTCTCACCTTTGGTCGGATAATTGATATTTCAGTTATTGATTACTTGATAGTTCAATTTTTGTCCTCATTGTATCTCAGCCTATTGATGGGTCAGTTATTAATTCTCGTCGTGACTTAGCCAATTGATGGTTCAGCTATTGATTCACATCGTGGCGTAGCCAATTGATGGTTCATTTGTTAATTCACGGCGTGGCTCAACCATTTGAAGGTTTAGTTATCGATTCTCATCGTAGCTGAGCCAATTGATGGTTCAGTTTTTGATCTACATCGTGCCGTAGCCACTTGATGGTTCAGTTATTAATTCTTATCGTGGCGTAGCCAATTGATGGTTCAGTTATTGATTCACGTCGTGGCATAGCCTCAGCGACGAGGGTCTGGACCTTACCCGGCACGAACCCCCTAGGAACTTGCAACGAACGCAGCCAAAGGAGGATCGAGAAGATCGCAGAAATGGACACCTCAAGGCTCTTTACCTTCGAGGAACCCAAGAAAGCAGAGGAAGTTGCGAGACCCCAGCAGAAACCAGAGAAGAAGATTACAAGAATACGCTGCGGGTTTTGCAAGAAGAGACTAAGCATAGCGACTGTGCACAAGTGCAGGTGTGGTGCTGAGTTCTGTGCCCCGCATCGGTATGCAGAGGTGCACGGATGTGCATATGATTACAAGGCGAACGGCCACCACTACCTGCAGCAGGCCAACCCTCTTGTCAGTGCGCCCAAACGTCGTGGCAAAGCCAATTGATGGTTCAGTTGTTAATTCACGTCGTGGCTCGACCATTTGAAGGTTCAGTTATCGATTCTCATCGTAGCTGAGTCAATCGATGGTTTAGTTATTGAATCACATCGTGGCTCAGCCAATTAAGGGATCAGTTAAAGATTATTATTGTGGCGTAGTCAATTGATGGTTCATTTATTGATTCTCGTCCTGACTCAGCCAATTGATGGATCACTTATCGATTCTCATCGTAGCTGAGTCAATCGATGGTTTAGTTATTGAATCACATCGTGGCTCAGCCAATTAATGGATCAGTTATAGATTATTATTGTGGCGTAGCCAATTGATGGTTCATTTATTGATTCTCGTCGTGACTCAGCCAATTGATGGATCAATTATCGATTTTCATCGTAGCTGAGCCAATTGATGGTTCAGTGATTATTTCTCATCGTAGCGTAGTCCACTGATGGTTTAGTTATTGATACTCGTAGTGTCTCACTCAATCAATGCTTACATTTTTGAGTCTTGTTGTGACTTATTCATGACTAATATAGGAGTGTAATGTACAGATGTATGTAATGGTTTCATTCATTAGATTCGTCATCGTTGAGCCATCTGGTGGAAACGGAGGCTGACGAGGTGGCCGGTGCTCTTCATGAGAATGCAGTGACGATGGGCAAGATGCTGGAGCTTCGCCGTCGTATGGAGAGCCTCTCCGTACAACGCAGAACTCATAGACATGGTGAGACAACTTGGTTTTTATATTGCTCGCTGATGATATCAAATCTAACGATATTTATATAATTTGCAATTCTTCGTTTCCAGGAGACAAGCACGACATACAGAAGACTCGTAGTGAGGAAACCCTATCCGTCCCCAGCCTTTTAGACGACGGGCCGGACTTCGCAGCCCGGACCTACAACCCTTACGGGGAGGCAGAAGACACCTTCGCACCCCTCTACGATGGCAACTACACCAGATACGACTACGACTGCTCTTTTGACCGCTACACTTTGCTACCCCCTATCGGCACCAGGGCTGACTCCGACCAGGCCATCCAGGAAGCAGGTGCCGAGGAAAGGCTGAAGCTCTCCGATGCCTTAGCAGGGTCTATCCTAGTGAAGGCTCGCGACGGAGGTGATGAAGCAATCCTGGAGGAGCTGGATGGTGAGGATTGCCTCAGGCGGGACTCGCCCCCGCTGACCGCGAAGAACCTCGCCCCTATACCCACTGCAGAGTATGGTAAGTCATTTCTATGATAAGAAATTAGAATTTCCCGTTCCCGTGAATAATATTATTTTTTTGTCAATGAAAAAATCCTGTTCTAGAGCCATGCTAGCTTTGACTCAGTTTTGTATAACTTAGACGCGTAGAATTTCCCGTTCCCATAAAACATTAGCTGTCCATGTGAAAGTAAGACGTTGTGTTATTATGACGTTGGATCTTTTCGTTCCCGAATAGTTTCCTCGTGATCAGAAAATACCAAGCTTATAAAAACACATTCCCAATTACGATGGAAAAGCGCAACTAGATATAATTGGACACATTATGTCTAAACATAATATTAGAACCAGCCAGTATATATGTTATTGTGCCTAGGTCCACTGGTGGGCGGCGAGGCGAGCGGCTGGCGGGCTCGTGGGTTCGGGTCCTCGTCACCGCTCGGTGCCGCGCCTCGTTCTGCTTCAGCGCTAAGACCTCGTCCGCCACTCTCCGATGCACTCTTCTCCTCTTCCACTTCTGACCTTGAAAAACTGAAAAGAAACAGGTAATAAAGGGAACTTAATACAGTACAATAATCAATGTTACAAAGAAATGAGTAGTCTGTTAGCATTGTGTTATCTCTCTCACTCCAACAAACCACCGCAAGGAAAGAAAGAGACAAATGTATGACACTGTTTTCGTTTTGCCGATTTGTACGGTCGCGTATCGTTTGTATTGTTTTGATGACTCTTTTTCAAATTTATATGCATGGCAACTGGGGTCTTTTCGTACCCCCTTTCGTGATACGTGTCATTTTTTGATACTTGATGCCGGATAGGATATTTAACCCATCTGTCACCCCCACCCTTCTTAGCTTCTGGATCCCACATCTGTATCAAAATAATGTTCCCACTTCATCCTGTGCTCGTGTCTAAAAATGTACTTCTTCATTTGAGCCAGTTTAAAAAACAAGTTGCAGCCAATAAATGACGATGTCAACTCCAAGTGGGAGCAAGTAATAACTTGATTGGTGGAAAGCTTCGGCCGTGGCTTATCGCAACCCTACCTGAAACGATTTGTGTTCCGCTATGATGTGTATAAACCATAAGAACACCTTTTACCAAATTAGCGCACTTACATCATAGACTATGACATCACTCACCATCAAGTGTGATTACTGTCAAGTACTAATCTGTCAGCAATAAAAAGAATTTAAAATATAATATTAAAACAAATTTGTTTATTAACTTTGAATAAAAATGATGACTCACTGCATTTTTAACGCGAACGAACTGTAATGGTCATCATAACTTTTCCAGAATACTGCCAGCGTTGAGCCGACATCGGAACCGGGAACACTTGCACCTCAGCGACGAGGGCCTGGACCTTACCCGGCACGAACCCCCTAGGAACTTAGAAGTAGGCAGCGAACGCAGGCAAAGGAGGATCGAGAAGATCGCAGAAATGGACACCTCAAGGCTCTTTACCTTCGAGGAACCTAAGAAACCAGAGGAAGTTGCGAGACCCGAGCAGAAACCAGAGAAGAAGATTACAAGAATACGCTGCGGGTTCTGCAAGAAGAGACTAAGCATAGCGACTGTGCACAAGTGCAGGTGTGGTGCTGAGTTCTGTGCCCCGCACCGGTATGCAGAGGTGCACGGATGTGCATATGATTACAAGGCGAACGGCCACCACTACCTGCAGCAGGCCAACCCTCTTGTCAGTGCGCCCAAACTGCCCAAGATATAGACTGTTCAGTGGAATTGCAAGTGTCGTGTTTTGTGGTTTTAGTGAATTGTTGTACCTATAACCGTTGGAATGAAGAATCCTTAGAAAATTTCTTCTAACACAGGTTAAGCAAATTTTTTTTAAATCATCATATTGTTTTGAGATTTTATTTTGCATTAAATTTCCTACTGGACATTTATATCACAAAACTTTTCTCTCTAAATTAAAATCGACCACAGCTAATTTGGTTCATCTCAAGTTTCTCTATATTCTAATTTACCAGAAAAGTTTCACTCTGGACAGAGCTCCTAGAAAAGTATCACTATAAAATTGAACATAAAAGTGAAACTTTAAATCTAAATCGACCACTAAAGTGACGCCTTTATATCAAGCTCTAATACAAAAGTATCACTCTATTTAAATTCATCAGAAAAGTGTCACTTTATTTACAGATTGCTACAAAAGTTACACTCAATATCCAGATTTAGAGCAATAGTGTCACTCTATACACAGATCTACTACAAAAGTTTCGCTATATGCAAATTCAACATACAAATGTCCCTTTATATCCAGATCTATCACAAAGCAACTATATCCAGGACAACTACAAAAGTGTCACTCTATATACAGGTCTACAATAAAAGAATCACTATATTCACATTCAACTTAAGAGTGTCACTCTATATCTAGATCTACCACGAAAATTTCACTCTAATTCATTTGATTTCAATATATTTCTTAAATTGAACCATTTTTAAGACCAGTTTTTTAGTCAAAGCTGTAGGTAGTTGCAATAAAATATTTAAACAAAACTTAAAAGATCGAACTGGTTTTAAATAAAATGACAATAATGATGTTACAAAGAAAATTAATGGGGACTATGTTTTTTAAGGAATTTTTTGTTAAAACTCATTGAAATAACAAGTAATTACGTCCATGTATATTGAAAAAAGTGTAAATACAATTGCCTATATTGTTGTTAAATATATCTTCACTAAAACCACTTTATTATTATTATATATATATAAAAATTAAATAAAACGTGAACTTGCAATTCCGAAGCTGCCCTGTTATATCTAACAGGTCGGTAAATTGTTGATAGTTGATATTAACGTGAAGTGTCTTACTCGCGCTTATGGTTTGCTTTCAGTTTCATTTCCATATTACTGTAATGGTTTTTTTATGCTAAGATGATGATGCACGGATGTCTTTCCACACACCTGTTTCACATAAAAACATATAGATACTAAACCTGATATTTAAATTGACTGTTTCTATAACAGTATATAGTTAGATAACCTTTTAAAACTGATTCCATGAAAAAAAATCACCTATGTAATTAACTGGATCCACAGGACCATAACAGTATATAACTATATCACCTTTTTGATTAACTGGTTCCATTGAAAAGGATATATATAAACCACCCTTTTAATTAACTGATTAAATAACAGAACATAAATAGAACACTTTTTAATTAAGTAGTTCCATAAAAGAATATAAAAAAACCACTTTTAATTAAGTGGTTCCATAAAAGAATATAAAAAGACCACTTTTAATTAACTGGTTCCATAAAATAATATAAAAAGACCACTTTTAATTAACTGGTTCCATAAAATAATATAAAAAGATCACTTTTAACTAACTGATTCCATAAAAGAATATAAAAAGACCACTTTTGAAATAACTGGTTCCATACCAGAATATAAATAGATTACCTTTAAATTACCTTGATGGCCAACTGGAATAACCAGGTCAGTTTTTTTAAATTAAATGTTCCAAAATTATCAAGAATTAATAATATGTAAATTAATCTCCCCAATTCTACAGTTTGTAAATATTTTATTAAAAATATATTCTTTTAGTAATTACTGTTTAATATTCTAATAAGATACTAAAACAATTTGAATATTAATAATATAATAGCTTATTAAAATAAAATACAGACAAAACACTTGTTAAGTGGCTGATTTTGAATCCATTCTTTTTTAAATCTTAAAAGGAAATGTTAAAAAGGGGGTCTTTTAGCCCATTTAATTTACTATGCAACTTTTTTTTAAACTATTCCTAATAAATATGCATTGGATTATGTTGATGATTAATAGTAATTTTAACCAAATAAATATTAGGTTAATGGTATTAAATGTTTGATTTTATTGGGTGAGTGAGTTCATTAATATAACGGGCAGGAGAGAAGGTTCCGGATGGTGTCTTACTTTAATTTTTTTAAAGCTGGTTAAATAAAACATGTTAATTTCTTAGGATATATGGGTGTAGTCTTTATTGTAGAGAGTTTGGTGCAAAATGGTAGTAGATAAATAAAAAAAACTTATAAAGAAAGCTGGTTGGGAAAGACATCCTTGCAACAAATATATACTACGTTATTATATAATTGTATTTTTAATTGTCACATGATTTATTTTTGGGGCAACGGAATGATAAATTTAACTAGTTGTAATGCACTTTGGATGTCCCCGTTGTTTGTCATTGGTGTATGCCTGTATTAGCTTGCATTGTCTACGGACGGACACTCGCTCAATTTTAAACGTGTAAAATTCTAGCGAGTCCGTGAGTGTTGAACGAATTGTGATATACATTGACCTAAATTAAGATTAAAATGTTGAAAATCATCTGCCATGTGTGTGTTTTTTTCGTAATGAAATAATAATTGAGAAAAAATTATCAAAAAAAAATTATATAAATAGATAATTAATGTTATATAAATACTCTGTAACGCCCTTAGTTAATCGCAGAGGTGCTTCGTTTGTGCTAGTTCAGTTATTTTTTTCGTATTTTGTTGTATATTACGTGTAATGTTAGATTAATTGCTTGTAACAATTTACGTTAGTGCGCGTTGTAGCGGTTGCCGGCACCGGGCGCGGATACAGAGGGGGTCGAGAGGTTCATTAACTCCTTCATAAGATATACCAACAATCCCTTTATAACTGATTTTTTCATAAAGCTTGCAAAATCCCCTCTAGGTAATACATTGTTTTGATAATAGACACAATAACTCGTGGAATCGACGGTCTCGCTGCCACAGTGGTGCGAGTACTTGAGTCTGGTCTGGTGGGAGGCTTCAGCTGTGGCTAGTAACCACCCTACCAGCAAATACAAAGAGATTTGTGTTCCGGTACGATTCTGTGTAAAAACCGTAAGGGGTATATCGCCTCTTACCCAGATTAGCGCGATCCATCTTAGATTGTATCATCACTTATTATCAGGTGAGATCACAGTCATATGCTAAGCTGTCAGTAATAAAAAAATGGATGTGCAAACCCATTCAGTACTGTATTTCAACGAAAGGTACAATAACCCCTCAAGGAGATATGTTTGATGTTGGTTGCAATAACCCCATAAACAGATATATTGCTTCGGTCACGGGTTTAATAACCCCTTTAGCAGATGTACTATATGTTGACGATGCAACGACTTCGTCTAACAGATATTGAAGATGGGTTCAATAAATTTTTGTAATAGATGCTGTGCTTTCTTAGTGAGTCTTATAACCTTGCAACATATATATAATGTTTTAAAAGTAAATGGCATATTCCCTCCAATAAATACTCCGTTTTGATAATAGATGTAATAATTTCTGAAACAGATATATCGTAGGTAATAGGTGCAGTTATTAATTGGTATCTTTATTGTACAGTGTTTTGTTGATGGGTCCAATAACCCTTACATCAGATATGCTTTATAGTGACAGTTCTCTAGAAATATTGAGAAAGTCTTTGATAACCTACATTTAGCTAGATTTCTTTTGACAAATTATGAATTACCCTATTGCGTTCTAAAAGATAAGTAAAGTTGCGTCACCACTTGCCCCTCTTCCAAAAGGATATCCTGTATCCGTGCCCGACCGGAACGAATATTTAGTGCCTGATATTGTATCACCACAATAATATGGAGCTCATGCTGTTGATAATTGTTAATGAAAATACGTCAGTACTGTTAGCGATGTGTTATATACGTGAAATTATGGATGAAAAGTGAAAAATAATTATATATATTTTAAATGAATTAATATATCTAAAACGGTAGCACCCGCGTAGTCCCTGTTCGTGTGGAGATATGATGAGTGCAAAGTTTGATCATTCTTTAATCCAAATTAAGCCAATTTTTGACATCTATGTGTTCATGACATTTCGTTGTAAAATTTTCAATGTTTACAGAAATTCCTAACTTCCAAAACTTCAAGATATTTGGTTATAAAATTAAAAAAAAAACTATATTATTTGCACCAAAGCCAAACCTTTTTTTAATAGTGATCTAGGAATAGGAAAATCTATACCCAACTATGGGATATTAATAAGCCGTCCATTTTATCTGAAATTAAAAAGTTAACAAAAAAATGTAATTATACCCCACTTTGAGTTTGTCTCGAAGAAAATTATATTAAGTCATGATAATTATAGTTTCTGTTACAGTAAAAACCATAGAAATATGAAAAATTATATATATAAAACGCCACTCACGCACAGACTGATTAATTTAACACGATTTTTCTAAAACCTGTGATTGATTTGAAATTTTATGCAACTCCGTTCGCGATATGAACGCTCACTACGAATGGATTTCCCCATATTTCTACGAGAACAGCAATTATGTGGGTGGCGAAGCTTGTTATAAATATGCGAGTTAACTTAGTCTTATAAACAAATAATGCTTAAAAATAATGTATATTTAACGGTATCAAGAAATTACCCGTGATCCGAAAGGGGCTACCAAAAGGCCCCAGTTCATTTGTATGGAAATCTAAAAAGGTTTCCATATAATGCTTTTAGGATTATAAAAAATATGAAGAAAGTAACTCTTCTAACGCTCAAGTTATTAAAACTCAAACATGGGGGATATATGTTCCCCCGCTTCGGGCCAACTAAGTTAACAGTACTGACGTATTCTCATATTTCAATCGGTCTGATAATTGATATTTAAGAAAATATATCCATTTATTTCGATTAATTACAATTGTAAAGAGTTTGCTAATGATGTCCATTTATTTTTTCCAATATGTGTAATTCGTGGTTGTATTTGTATATTTATATTTATGAAATTACCTTTTGCTTTGCCTAAATAGTAAATTTATTTTTGTATAAAACGGAGGTAGTACGAAGATTTCGCTGTAGTATTTTTTTTAATCACACACAATTATTTAAACCAATGATGACTTGAAATTGTTCCGAATGTTGCTGTTGTTGAGAATATAATTTATATACAAAAGTGTTTTGAAAGATAAAGCCAATAGCCTCATTTTCGTGTATCATTTTTTTTTTAACAATTTGATCCTATTCGAAGTAAATCCGAAGTTCCTATCACACAGACTAACATATTGAATTGTAATCTCCATATATTTGTGACATTTTGGTGTTTCACTGTTGAATATATTGAATGTGCAGAGGTTTTATTAAAAAAAATGTTGGGGTGCGTATCTTCAAATGTTTTATTTCATTTGTGGAACTCATTATTTTCATTTATATTAACAATGTAATTAAATTTTGATTTTTCATATTTTCTTTGAATCCAATTAAATAAAAGTATTTTTTTTTATTATTTACAGTAACCCCTTCCCTAGATCCTTCAGATTTTCCCTCAAAATTATTATAAATAATTTAAGAATAAAAACCCTCTTTAACCCCTCCAACAGAAATGGCGTTCCCTAACTATCCTCATGTGTACAATATTCTAAAATATTAAAGTGTCTTGCACAAATTTACATTAAAATTGTCTAAAACCATTTAAAAAGGAGTAAATTAAAAAAAATATCGAAACAATCGGTTTTTACACAAATATTATAACACAGTAAAAATACGAATGTGTTTAGACAAAGTAGATTTTAATATTAACTGTTCTTTACATTAATATAATTGAGAAGGACACTCTGAATATTGGAAACGGTAAGGTATTTGAAATTAAATTAAATTATGCCAAAGGAAGTAGGTTCTAAAGGGCTAGAACCCAGAGCCGCAAAAACAAGGTTACAATAAAGTCAAATAAGCCTGAAAAGTGCTGCACACTAAGAATAATTTAATAGAAATTGAATCTAATCTTACAACATTAATTTATTTGATTAAATGAGATACTTTTAAAATAACAAAAGCCTTAGAATAACAGTAACTGGTATCATTGTTATTTTAAAATGTTTTAGTGACAATAGTTACTAACTTTGCCGCCTTTATTGTTTTGCTCTGTAACTAGAGAAATCTCAGAAGGAGCAGACTACAAGATTAGACTGTATTTAATTATATGAAGAGAATTACGAACACGTAACTATTATTTAGTGTTGCTTTTTTTTAATGTTGTGCGGGCGTCTTTTTACGCAATCCGTTCTGTAGTATAATGGACGTGATATTATGTCCCAATAAAAACTTTCGTTCGCTGCTTTTAGCTTAATATTACGTTTGAATAAATTCTATTCGTTCCGTATGAGGGTGAGAGAGGTACTGCGATCACCAAACCGCCTGCCAAGCGTGGTGTTTATTGGCACTGCCACGAAATGATCCACACAATGCAGCAACGGCTCCCAGTCCCCGGCAGCCCCGCTTTTCCTAGCTCTGGCAGCGGTTATAGTAACGGTAGGGCTAAGAATTCCGGAAGAGATTCCGCTGCTAACCCCGACGACAGACCGGTCGACGTTTGGAGCCCTAAGGCGTTGGAGTGGCAACCCCACAACAGAAGGCGCAGTGTAGGGAGGCCCCTCACAATGTTGACCGACGACATCAAGAGGGTCGCCGGTAGCCCTTGGAGCCAGGCTGCGCAAGATCGGGCCTTGTGGACGTCGTTATGTGAGACCTACATCCAGCAGTGGACGTCCATCGATTGTAGCGACGACGACGATGTCTTCCAACTTCCAAGCAATTTTTTTGGCAACTCTTGTAAACGTATACATATATATGCAGTTAAAAAAAGGCTTTTTATATACGTTACAAACGAATATTATTTCCAAATACCTTATTGGTTATTAAAACATAAACGTAAACAGTTATTTGTTTGTACACGGAGGGTCAGGAAATGCTGACAACGATTTCGTTTCAAACATTGATTTAAAGTAAATTTTTAAATAACAAAAACGTCAAAATAACAGTAACGATGACTGTTATTTTATAACAGCTACAGCTGTTCTTGTTATTTAAAAACTTAATGTCAATGTATGAAGGTTCGATGAACAATGAAATTAACAATTTATTAATTTTGTTTTTAACCGACTTCAAAGAAGGAAGGTCCATGTTCGACTTTGTATATTTTAAGTTTATAGTTTTACATTGATTTGGGAAATAGTTTTGGCTGATTTTGAAAATAAATATTTATCATGCGAAAGCGTAACATCACTTTTATTAGAAAAAAAAAAAAGTTTTTGAGTACTAAAATAGTTTTATTACATATTGTTGTTTTATTTTTATAAAATGTCATGCAAAGTTACAGCTACATTTAAATGAATATATTACAGAGTTTGTGGATATATTCAAAAACTATATAGCATCCAAAATATCTAGAAAGACAGTATTTAACCGGGATATTATAAATCTCAACAAGGATATAAGAATATATAGTTAATTTGATAAATTTTCAACGTGAATATGTATTAGTGTATATTTTTAATAATAGTTTAGTATAAAAGGGTACATTGACCTCCTTTCTCCTCAGTTACATACAGTTTACAATGGGTTAGGCGAAAAAGGGTATATAACCCCCTCTTCCGACGTAAAATTTGATTTATCGAATCAAATTGTTAACAAATGTTTAGTAAAAATGGGAATTCCCCCCCCCCCCCCGCACAATTACTTAAAATCATTTATCGATCTGACATAAGATTAATAAAATATCCATACAGCAAGTATATATTTTGAATAATATAATTGAGGGTAATATTAAATTGAGTTATAGAAGTTATTTGAAAATGTTATCATAAATATTTATATATCACGAACTTGACACATTTTTAACAAGCAAGTCAATATGAAGGGGAGTTCAACTTCTATTTTGAACTGAAACTGGATTTAGCACACCGTTTTAATGATATTTTTAACAATTTCGAATGAAAGGGGATTAAACCCCCTGTTTCGTACTAAAATTGGATTTATTGAGCTCACTTAAAAAATTATGTACCCTTTTTGAATAAAAGTCTAAATTATATATTTTAGCACAATCTTGTATATATAAACAACTCGTATCGGAATGTTTGTTCATGGTAAACTCTGAAACCTCGTAACTAATTGTTGGATTCATTTGCTTTTATTAAATAATCTCGTAATCTTATTTGATGGGTATTTTTGAAATACATTGAATAGATTTAGACACACTAGATGGCGTTGGTATCAATATTTATAAGTTTGTCGAGTTAATAGAATATAGAAACATAGAATATGAAGTTGCTTGCGCTGTCTGTTCGCTTAGATCTTTTAACCAGTTAAGAAAAGTCGCCATGTTCAATGATTTGTAATGTGATGTAACAAACATATTTTTGTGTCAAATCAATGTGCTACGGAATTATATATCTTAAGAAGATCGATAAAACAGTCCATTATGGTACATATTTATCTCTATCTATTTACCAAGCTTTTTCAATCCCTATTATTCTTTATCCAATTCCGGAAAGCCGTACGTTTCGTCCCGGTGGCAAAGTTACATAAACATCAAATAGATGTCGCTATACTTCAACGCCCACAATACAATGTATGTTTGTATGAAGTTTTGCAATAAAGAATTTCCCCATATTCCCAATGGATCAGGAACTACGCGGGTATCGTTACCGGGCACAGTTTTATAAAAAATATCGAACAATATTTGGCACATATATAAATATTTATAGAGTTATCAAATCTTTGACCAATCAATCGTTAAAACTCCGTAACATGATGTGTCAGAAAACTTGGTCATCAGTCTCCCTCAACAAGGACTCGAAAATCGCTACCAAGTTATCAACACCCTCCCGGAAGTTGTTGTCCACTTTGATGCTGTCCTCCTCGTTGAAGAAGGCGTGGGCAAAGTCTATAATCCTGACGGTTCCCCACGGATTGGGCGTGGGACTGTCGCTAGCCAACTGGTCCAAAGTAGCCCGATAGTTCATCTTGATCTTGGACAGCTTGTCCTCGTAATTGTGCTCGAAGGAATGGTTGTGATTCATCTTGTCCAAAGCTTCGCTCCAGGGGGATCTAGTATATGGTGGGGGGTAGAAGGTATTTTGCGCTAGCGTCATCGAGGATATGGGTACGGAGTTCACTTTCCTGTACACTGGACCTTTGGAGGAGATCAGGCCGCTGAAGTTTGATCCTGACGCTGGATTGTGGAGGGAGTGAATTGATTTCCTTCGCGGAACAGCTGGTGGACGGCATTTATACCTGGATGGAATAATAAAACATTTAGCCCCAATTTCGATTCGATAGTTGGGTAAAATTCCGTATAATGTATTTCGTATTACAACGCTATGGGTATTCTGACACGATTCATTTGATAATCTGACCCAATGTGAATGTTAATCTATCCCAATCGGTATTCTGACGGAATGCATTACGTAATATAATATATGAACAGTGAACATTCGGTAATTTAACACAATACGTATTTATTTATATTATAACTATAATACATCACAAAATAACAAAAAAAAACAGCAAAATTTATTAAATAGTCGTGTTATCTGTTATGTCCTTAGACGTTGGATATAGAGTTATTATTATTGCAGTAATTCAATTAATGATCACATATCTAATGTGGCGTCTATCCCCTCCCCCTCGCGTCGAAGCTACGATTGGGTAGGGATAGGGCCTAATGCAGATCTAATCATAGACTAACTACACAGTTCACAGAGACAACAACTCTTCCTCCTCTAACGAATGTAACTAAACCTACTCTGTGTTTGATTAACATAAGACATACTTGCAAAATTCTTTTATGTTACTTATATTATACATACAAATTATTTTCGTTAAGATTATACTGATACAGACTAATGAATCATATGTCATAAATTCAACCTATCTGGTTTTTCTCTATTACTAATGATGGAGGCGGTCTTTTAATTTTACTTATATTAGATTCCGAAATATTATAATTCAGAAGCAAGGTTATATGATCATCTAATCATAGACTAACTACAAAGTTCACAGATTATCGCTTTACAGCGATATCTTACGAACATAGTTCAGGATATATATTCTTACATAATGAATGAGATAGATCGAAATAAAGCCATTCATAGAAGTGGAAAACATTCGGTAATCTGACACAATGCGTACGGTGTTCTGACATAATAAGTACGGTATTCTGACACAATACATACGGCTTTCTGACATAATGAGGGCGGTATTGTAATACTCACGCGACTGCATCGTCTTCCCCGCAGCAGTCTCGGAGACGAGCAGCGTCATACACCAGCAGCAGAGAGGTGGCATAAAGCGCCACGGCCGACTGCCGCGCTGCCCACTTCTGTACCGGCCACAGCGCCGACAGCAGCTGTAGGATCAGCGCCCGACACAGGCTCGAACCCAGACCGTTCAGAAAGTTCTTCAAAGCTGCACCAAAAGATTCAAGTCCGGTAACCTAGTCAGTGACTGACTGTCACATATGACAGGACCGGATCAGCCGAAGATATAGGTGATACCACAATGTGTATTGGGTTTACTTGGCGAGTCCTTTAAGCCCATGGGTTTGAGTAGGATTGGGGAAAGACTAAAGAATTGGCATTAAAGTTATGTGATTTATGAAATGGGGCTGTAAAATCTTAAATATACCTTATTATAAAAATTAACATGGCTTTATCTTATATAAAAATGGTCACATCGGAGTAAAATAAAAAAGCAATTTGAAGCTTGATGTTTCTAATTTTAGGATCTGGCAAAAAAGATTGTATATTTAGGTTCAATTCAGAGGAGGGGTTTCTTATATTTGAATAAATTCTTCACAAGGCTCCAAGATGTTTTTTTTTAAATATGGGATTATTGGAAGGTCTCTTAGAAATTATTTTTTTCTCATCACTGCGAGATCATAAAATTGGAAACTTCTAACTTCAAATTGCTTTTTATTTCACCTCGATGCGACAATTTTTATAAAAGATAAAGCCATTTCAAAAATCGTTAAAATTCTATATATTTTTTTTGATCAATTAATTTTTTTAATAACCTTATTTTGGACCAGCGCCAAATTGGCGCCACTTTCATAGAGATTAATGAACTTTCAATAGCGTCACCAACACTTTTACCATAGATTATAAAGTACAAAATACAAAACATTGTCTGGAAGTTATGGATTGCTAGAGAGGGCGCCTCCAGCACAGTCAGTTTTTGGCGGGAACGGAAAAAAGGTTATCCCTGACTTGTCATCGGTGAATACAATGATAAATGTTTAATAATACATGTGCAATATGTTAATAATTTGTAAAGGCAAAACACCTAAATAGGAGTAAGTTTAATTTTAGTTACTTGACGAACACATGTGTATTTTTTAATGTTTCACAAGTCTTTAATGAAACATCTATAGAAGCATATTTAAATCTATGAATTGCTAACATTTTTAAAAACTGAAATCAACTGCATCCAGGAAGTTTGGATTTCTAATAAATTAAAAGTGCGTGCGTACAAAGTACACATGGCACAAGTGAAACTTCTTTGACAAACTAATTTTTAGGTCTTGTTTATATTTATAGAAATGTAAAGCTTTACATCTCCAAAAATTAGAATAAGGAATAAAAATAATTAAAGAGAATAATTAAAATACATTTATTTTATATTGTCAAAAATAATATAGTAAAAGATAATGAATAGTAAATTAAAATAAATAAATAAATCATTTATTCAGCCAATACAAAAAAAAAGAAAGTAGCTTAAATACAGAATTAGTTTACATGAAATGTAAAAAAAAAAAAATTAAAATTAAAACTCCTCGTGTTTTTTTCTAAATAGTAATAATACCTAACTAATTTAAATTTATACAAAATCATTGTAAATTAATTTCATCCGTAAAAATTTTACCCTCATGCGCCTAAAGAAGTTTCACTTCAAAAATACCTTTCATGATGCTCCACAGAATCAGTGCATGAGAAGAGAGAGACATACTATAAGTTTAACGTAATGAATATTTTGTATTTTTACTTACCAGCTCTAACCATGGGTCCATGGAGTTTCTTCCCGTACTCCTTGTTGTATTTCTGGAGGCGGCCACTGGCCAGCTTGTAAACCTGGTATCCCGGGATACAAAACCCGAACTCTTCTTTGCACTGGGCATATTTGCTTTCTTCTCTTCTTATCTTATCTAGACTTGCAAGAGGATCCCATGTCCTTTTACCTTCAAGGAAATCAACAACACTAAAGACACGAATTTTATCTTTATTATATTAATATAGATAAAATTTAGATTCGCCTCACCAATTTTCACATCCATGATGCAGGGCTCCAGCATCCTTTCCGTCAAATCCTCAAGCATGATGTACTCCTGCTCGAAACCGTTATACGTGAACTTCTTACAGCCATAATACTTGGGGACGTACTTCCTCAACTCCACTAAATCTGGATTTGTGGAAGTTGATAACTGATGGTAGAAATCCACTTCTCGTTTTTGGGACTCTTTTAAAATCGGTTTTAGGACCCTTCCGTTGCTGCATTGGAGTAACCCTGCAAATAACATTGAAGCCCTGTTGATATTTGCAACTTGTACCTAATTAGGTTGATCAGGGAACCACCATATTGACAATGAATTTCTTGTGTTGTTGTTTTATAGCAGAGGTAACCTGAAGCTCAATGGGTGAGAAATAGCTGGTAAAGCATCTAAACTTACTTTTTCCTATTTCCACTTTTTCCAAATCTTTTTCCCAATGCTATAGATGCTATAGTGTAGGTTGATTGGCAGTAGATGTCTACCCCAAAATTACTCCCAAGATATGCAAGTTTCCTTACTAAGTTTTTCTTCACCGGATGCCTTCCTAAGATTAGTTGTTGTCCTGGCCATGTTTCGATCACATACCTTTTCAGCAGGAAACCTTGCTATTAGTGTATCTTATTTTGTATACATGTCGGAGTCAAATAGTTTGCGGAACGCTGGCGCCATCTATCTGGCGCTGGACAGAATCAAAAGTCAAGCTGGCGGATAATTCTTGAATGACGGCCCGCCGCAGTGGTCGACTGTTAATACTGTCTCGTTCCTAGCTATTATTGTTAATGTGTTTGTGTAAATTGATATAGGAAACATTAAGTGATTGAATCATATAATCTGAGTTAATGAATAAAGTGTTTGATTGCACCAATATTACCCACCAAAGCCCACAGAGTTTGGAGATTGAATTATGGAACCTTCTAATGATGATGTCGGCGGAGAACGCTATGCCTATGGCTCTTATTCTTCAACATACATAATAACATCAGACAATCACAGGTTTCCAAAACTAGTTGAGGTCCTAGCATAAACCAGAATAATCTATATTTTCTTATATTAAAAAGACCCATTTACTTTGAACTGATGTCAATATGATATGATACTATCAAAATTTACGTCATGTTTACGTAAAATTTGATGATCTTTGCATGATCTATGTGCAACGTCATTTTAAGGTCATGACATGGTTAAAATTCATTAGAACGTTAACAAATAGGTTTACCTAGATATTGTTTGTCTGTCTTGTCGTTCTTGTGGCCTGCCACTTGAAGCTCGTAGGCCTGGACCTCCAGGGGAGCTGAGGGCATAGCTAGTGGCTTAGCCATCACCTCGTCGTCCTGACGAGGACGAAGGCAATAGTGGACCTTGAGTGATAAAAATACAAAAATAGTTTCGACTTTTCGGATTAAAGTTCGACATGAAATTGCTTATAATAAGTATGTCCTTCCGAGACTTGACTACTAGTTTTATGCAGACAAAGTAGCGAAAATCAACTATCTCTGCGTAAGTTTCATTATGATAATAAATAAACATAATCAACTATTCATACGATAACCACTATAGATATCATTTGTTGCTATTTTTCCTCATATCTATTGATGAAGATTATTTATTTGAAATCCATGTGGTGTATAACACGCCCATGTGTATTACAGTCAAGTAAGGAGTGGGGGGGATAAATGGGTCGTTATCACCTGAATATTTGGTGTAACATAGCATGACAATCAATTGCCGGGCTGAGGATACAAATATCACACTACATCGACAAGCAAAATGTAAAGATCACTCTTACACGTAAAACTTATTATATGTTGAGAAATATTTCAGTGATTTTCTGTAACGAAAGCTTGACTTGACTTGATTGACGGCTTCGCTGGAGCAGTGGTGCGATTATTCGCTTTACTAGCGGAGGTCCCGGGTTCGATCCCCGGTAGGACGAATTTAGGAAATTGTATTTTCTAATTTGTCTTTTCTAAAACGTACCGTCAAACAACGACATTTGTGTTCCGGTACGATGCTGTGTAGAAACCATAAGGGGTATATCGCCTCTTAACAGACTAGCGCGCTTCCGTCTTAGACTGTATCATCACTTACCATCAGGTGAGATCACAGTCAAGCGCTAATCTGTCAGCAATAAAATAAAGCTTTATATAAAAAAAATGTTATTTTTATAATAGTGCTGCTAAAAGTGTACCTACTGACTTTGTTGCCGATGTCTTCGCGGTAGAAACAACCTTACGCATAGAGATGACGACATTTACAATACATAGCATCACGCCTCATTCCCATAGGGGTAGGCAGAGACAACGTCCTTCCACTTGCCACGATCCTTGCATATCTCCTTTGCTTCTTTCATTCTCATTAAACCTTTCACACAAGTTCGTCGGTTTAGAGTACTCTTGACCTGGCCGTTATTTAAAATGTCCTGGATTTGGTCCAGGAACGTTCGCCTTGGTCTTCCCCTTCCAACTTTCGCATTCACTCTTGACACATAAATCCTTTTTGCCAGTTCCCTTTCATTCATTCTCTCTACGTGCCTAAACCATCTAAGCATAAACTTATAGAACCATAAATAGACCATTTGGGATATTTGAATTTTTATAAATAAGAAATGTAACCCGCTGGTTTAACCTCTATTTGTCATTGTAGAAATTCGAATGAACAAACCTACAAGGGATATATTATTGCAATATATATTTTTTGTAATCACAATAAAGATCTAAAACGCCGAACCTTGATAGCACAAATCCACTTATCAATTTCTAAGACCTATAAACATGACACACACTGCAATACACGGAATCTATACACATAAATAAATATATGTGTCTGTTCGTATTGTTAAATACTGACAGAGAAACCAAGGGATATTATCCAGATTATGTAATTTTGTTCCCACAAATCTGACGGCCTCGCTGGCGCAGTGGTGCGAGTATTCGCTTTGCTAGCGGAGGTTCTGGGTTCGATCCCCGGTAGGACGAATTTAGGAAATTTTATTTTCTAATTTGTCTGAGTCTGGACTGGTGGGAGGCTTCGGCCGTGTCTAGTTACCACTCTACCAGCAAAAACGTACCGCCAAACAAAGAGAATTGTGTTCCGGTACGATGCTGTGTAGAAACCGTAAGGGGTTTATCGCCTCTTAACAGATTAGCGCGCTTCCATCTTAGACTGTATCATCACTTACCATCAGGTGAGATCACAGTCAAGCGCTAATGAAAAAAAAATCAGATATTTACGAATCGTTCACTAACCGATAGCTGCTAAGTATGTAATAACATAAATAATTTGATCACGTAAATCTTCAAAACAAAACATTTATCCTAAATTTCTAACGAGAATTGGTTTGACATTTAATCTCACATATTCCAAACTGCTGGCTCAATGTCAACAGGTCAATATGACGTAAATAAGACGTCATAGTGACCTAAAAATTATATTTCAAACTTGTTGACGCAGGGCTGACGTGAGGACGTAAAGTAAGTATTACGAGGTGTGTTCAAAAAGTATCGCGAATTGTGAATTTTCGCGGGTTACGTATATTCGAATTTCGAATTTTTTGTGGCGTTATGTTGGTACTCATGTCTCTCACTTATGCCGACAAGCTCGGCCATTTTGAATGTTCATTTAATTGTTGACAGCTGCTTTGCTTGCACGTGTTTTGGATCGTCTTCGATTTTTACCTATTCAAAAAAATGGATCAAAGAACCTGTATCAAATTTTGTGTGAAAAACGAAATTAAGTGCGCGGATGCATTCCGAATGTTGACTGTGGCATACGGAGAAGCTACCTTGGACCGAAGCAACGTTTATCGGTGGTACAAAATGTTCTCAGAAGGCCGAGAAGATGTGAACGACGAAGAGCGTGCCGGACGCCCGAGCACTTCAACAACAGACGAAAAAATTAATGAAGTGGAGAAAATGGTATTGGCCAATCGTCGAATCACCGTTAGAGAAGTTGCTGAGGACCTAAACATATCGATTGGCTCGTGCCATTCGATTTTTATCAATGATTTGGGCATGAGACGGGTCGCCGCGAAATTCGTACCAAAATTGCTCAATTGTGACCAAAAACAGCATCGCATGAACATTGCTAATGAGATGTTAAACTCTGTCCGCGACGACCCAAATTTGCTCCAGAGGGTCATAACTGGTGACGAATCGTGGGTTTATGGTTATGACGTGGAAACCAAAGCTCAATCATCTCAATGGAAGCTGCCGCACGAACCAAGACCGAAAAAAGCGCGCCAAGTTCGATCGAATGTGAAAGTTTTGCTGACAGTTTTCTTTGATTGCAGGGGCGTGGTGCATCATGAGTTCTTGCCACAGGGAAGAACGGTCAATAAGGAATATTACCTGCAAGTTATGCGCAATTTGCGCGAAGCAATCCGCCAGAAACGCCCGGATTTGTGGAAGAACAAAAATTGGCTTTTGCACCACGATAACGCCCCTGCTCACACATCGTTGCTTGTGCGCGACTTTTTGGCCAAAAACAACACACTAATGATGCCGCAGCCACCGTATTCCCCAGATCTGGCCCCCTGTGACTTTTTCTTGTTCCCTAAACTGAAGAGGCCCATGAAAGGACGACGTTACTCTTCTCTTGACGAGATAAAGACGGCATCGAAGGAGGAGCTGAACAAGATAAAAAAAAATGATTTTTTGAAGTGCTTCGAAGATTGGAAAAACCGTTGGCACAAGTGTATAATATCTCATGGGGATTACTTTGAAGGGGACAAAATAGATATTCATGAATAAATAAATAATTTTTGAAATAACACAAAATTCGCGATACTTTTTGAACACACAGCGTAAGTCATATCTACGTAAATATCAATGATATGTACATCATTTGAAGGTCACGTGTTCCCTGTTGTTAAAGTAATAATAATTTAAGGCCGAAAGGTGTATTCCATACGTGTTATATCTACCTAATTCTAAAGTTATTCTCACCTGATATATAGACCTCTGCCGTCGCACGGGCTTCCTTTCCTTCGGTCTGTTGGCCACATTACTCATTTAGTCCTCACCTAAAACAACGATGGAAGAACAATTGAAGTAAATAGTAAACCACATATAATAAAGGTTAAAGATACGCTATGAGTAACGTCTCATTATGACGTCGCTGATCTGCACAGACCTCTCACTAGAAAGAATTATACGTGTAATACTCATCAGTGAGCAGGCCTGCAGAGCAGTTTGGCTTTCCAGGGAGCACGGGACGCTGTCCTACAGATTGGTGCAGGTTCTGACCAGACATGGGTGTTTCGGAAAGTTCCTGCAACAAATTGGTCGGGAGGAGCCACCCGCTTGTCATCAGTGTGGCGCAGCTATAGATTCAGCGCATCACACTGTGGCAGATTGTGCGGCCTGGGACCTCAGAGTCACCTCCTGGTCGCGTTGATCGGCGGTGACCTCTCGTTGGAAAGCCTTGTAGGCGCGATGCTCTCCAGCGAGAGATGGTGGGCGGCAGTGGCCTTCTTTTGCCCACGAGAGAGAGAGAGAGGGAGAATGGAGTGGATGCACCCTCTCACCGCCGAAGGAGGCGGAATATAAGGCGGCGCATGTTTGCGCAGCTCCTCCCGCCTCCGTGAATCCTTCGTCGGACTCATCCGGGACACCATGGCAGAATGCGAAAGCTGATCACCTGGTGCCTCACTAATGGATGAAGAGGGTTCCGCTAGGTTTTAGTGGGTATTGCAAGACCTTCCATCGCCGAGTCTCACACTCCTGACTGGTCATCGGTCAGGGTTAGTGCGTAAATTGCATTTCCCAGCGACAAAAAAAAAGGCCTGCAAAGCGGTTGCTTTTGCGAGACTGTCATCTCGCTTAAGGAGGCACAACAAAGGGCGTGGGTGAATGCCGCTGAAACACTCCGGCCCCGATGAAGGGGAGTAGGAAACAGGAGGTACAACTCCTCCCCCCTGTGGAATATCTCTGAGCTGGCTACAACCGAGGGGCCAGAGAGGAATGCCTGAACGAATCTCTGGCTTCCCACTCATGTTTGACGACGATCCCGCTGGGTTTTAGTAGGTGTTGCGAGTTCTTCCCCCTCGCGGAGTTCCATACTCGCGACCCCACAATTGGGGTGCGTAAATTCATTTCCCAGCGACAAAAAATGTAGCCTACATCCTACCTCCCAGAAGTTTTAGTAGGCCACTTTATAAATAATAACTACTTTAATAGTAAATTATACATCTAGGGAGAAAAAAAAGGCATTCTCGCCCGCGAAAATTTGTCACCAGCTGTTATGTAACTGTGAACTTTGTGGTAACTCTATGATTAGATCTAGATCAGATTAGTCTGCAATTCACATGGCGTGCTGATACAATCAAGCATGATAAATTGATTTAAATGATTGATAATTAAGTATTAATTGAAGACACTCTATTCCCCAACTAAACTTAACTGTTACCTTTTTTCATGGTAATTAAATTAGTATATTTTATAATAAAATAAAAGTTGATAGACGAGATCACGATAAACTTACACGATTATAAAAAAAATATGTCAAAAGCATTGGGTTTTCGCTGATTGCATGATAGTGTTTGGAAAAATGCAACGATACCGACAACATCATCAAAGTGTTATCTTCACCAATGGAAATTCCTTTTTAAGTGGAAAACTGATTGATTACATAGACATCTAAACTAATATTATAAAGAGGAAACATTTGTGTTTTTGTATGTTTGTAACGTTTTCACACAAAAACTACTGAACCGATTTCTAATTTATTTACACCATTAAAAAGCTGCATTTTCACTGAGAGACACAGGATATCTTTTTTCTCAAAAAAAAATAGGGAACCCTAAGAAAAATGCATTAATGTAACCCAAGGTGTGAAAAAATTGTTATATAAAATCTGTCTTCGCGTGCGATGGGGAAACTATTGATGATAGAACAAAAAAATGTTCTTGAATATTATAAAACGTATTAATATCTACAAAAAAGTCTACAATACCACATGTCCAACTATTATAATTATGCCACTATAATTACTTTTTTGTATTTTAAAAACGCCGACAATAATCAAATCCTAATATTCATACATCTGTATTAATATATTAGAAAACTTGTTGTATGTACATAAAAACATTGACTCTTTTAATAAAAAGAGTGAATGTACATCATATAACTTACGAAACCAAAACAAACTTGTTATAAATTCTAGTAGGCTGCATAAGATTAACAACTCATTTAAGGGTAACTGTATACGTTTCTATAATAAACTCCCACAAGACGTTCTAAAGATGTCAATTAATAAATTCAAAGTCTTTGTTAAAAGAACGTTGATAGAAAAATCGTATTATAAGTTGCAAAAGTACTTAGACGATAGAAACGCCTGGGAGTTAACGAATTGCTCTAATTTTAATTAAAATATAGTAAACTAATATGATATTGTAATGATGATGGAAAAAAAAATACCCGAATGAGTTAGTTGTGGGTTCTTCTCGGATCAGGGCGCGAAGGAACCCTCGTAACTTTAGATTTTAAGCCGTTCTTGAGTACCATCATCAGACGTTAGAATCAGAGTGTGGAAAAAAATATAATTTGACGATTCAAAGCTGTAATATGCCTACTTGAATAAAGATATTTTTGATTTGATTTGATTTGATTTGAATAAAGTATTACAAATAAATCTCTTCTGTAATTTTATATAAGAAAGTTTAGCTTTTGAATTTTTGTTATTTATAAAAAATTTATAATAATCCAGCTAAAAATGACTGGACCGATTTAAAAAATTCTTTCAATACCTGTAGAGTATTTTTAAATTGACTAATGTCGGATATTCTACGTACATGATGTTAGGAATTTAAAAATGTATTAGTTAGATATATGGACTGTTTATTTTGAAAGCGGTGTAAGTCCATTTTTGAGAAAAATGAGCTATCACGTAATTCGTGCTTAATTTAATGTAATTTTTTTTATATATAACTAGTCAGTGTTTAATTTCTTTAAAAAATACCATGTTTTGTACAACTTAAAATCGATTGGTAAATGAAATTGCATAATCATCGATTATGAAAGTGATGTAAGTCCAATTGACAGAAGGAGGTGGCATAGCAGATGGATGCCGATCAGTATTTTGTTAATTTTCATTTATTTTATACTAGCTGTGTCCAGCAGTTTCACCTGCGTACGATTTGCATTGTTTCGCCTCCGTATATCCACTACTCGTAAGTTAAAAGAGAGATATTGAAAAATTAGAGAAATGTACAGCGCATAACCTGTGAGAATAAATACGACAAGGCTGTATGACTCCGTATCTTTGCCAGTATTTTGGCGAATTAAAAAACAACAGTGTCGCCATCTTTTTGCAGAAAGATCCGCAATGTTATTACGATTTTTCGAATTTTATACTATTTAGGAGTTGAATTTACTCTAGCTGTGTATTAAATTTGAAACCAATCTATTACGTAATTTTGGCGATACCTTTACCCAAAAAAAAAACTTACAAACTTTCACACTTATAATAATTATATGCTTACGTGTGATATTACGTTGCTAATTTAGGTTAGTTATTCTATTTGATAAAGTATATTTTAATCGATATTTGATTTTTCAAAATTGAAATTAAACGATTTTTACAATTGTCTAATTTTGAAAGTGGTGTAAGTCCATTTACAGCACATAAATGTGTGTTATCGTAGTCTAATTAGCCAAAAACAAATTTATATAAACAAATTAAACGTTGTTAAAACAACAGAAACAATGCCAGACCTCATATGTTTTGCCTGTATTTTTAAATCAACAAAAATATTAACCTTTAATTTTCTCAAAACAAAAGAAAATGGACTTACACCACTGTGTATTCGTGTGTGCTGTCAATATAACCCAATTGTAAGAATGTGTCGTTTTTACAACGAAATTACCCACAAAACTCACGCAGAAATTGATATATTCGATTCACGGTCACACTTTTACGTTATTCGGGTTTAAACGCTTTTGAACTAAATATTAATTAGTATGTGTGTGTGTGTGTGTAATTACATATCGACGTGGTGCAGAGTTAATAAGTGGCAGTCCAGCGCGGCTCTCGGTAGTTCTCGGGGGACGGCCTGCCGGTGCGGTCGACTTTTGAAACTGCCGCGTTCCTAGCCATTGTTATTAATGAGTTTGTGTAAATTGATATGGGGAACATTAAGTGATTGAACATTATAATCTGAGTTAATAAAGTGTTTGATTGCACCAACATTACCCACGAACACCCACAGTATGGAAATTATGGATGCCATTAATGACGATGTCGGCAGAGAACCATACGCCCCAATGCTTTATGCTTCTTCTTTCTTATTCTCCGACATATATATGTGTGTACATATGTAATTTTAATTTTGTTATTTCGTTTTATATTATCTTTTTTTTACTTTAAAAGAACTTTGCTTATGTGTGTGTGTGTGACACACATACGTACATATACGTGTTTATATATTTGTGTGTGTGTCTACATGGTCAGTAAACAACTATTTCATGCTGTAGTTAGAACATTATTTTTGTATTTCACATATTAAAAAAATCAATTGTAACCTGTTGTATTTGCCTAATAAATAATTTAAATAAATGTGTTGGTTCATAATTAAAATTACTTAACCAATTTATAAAAGATTTCTTTCAAAATGTTTTCTAAGTAATAAATAACATACCCGTTAAACGTCTGCTATTATTAAAATGCTTGATAAATAACTTTTAAACGACCTAATTATTCTATTTTATATACAAACACTCAAAATAGATTTATAAATTTTATAATTACACATGAACACTTGTTAAATTGTCTCGCGAACTGTAATAAAGTATAACAGAGCAAAATACACATTCCGAAGTTACATCTACGTGGGTAGTTAGAGAAATTAAAACAAAAAATCTAATTACGGTGTATCGTTATCAGGGCTGTATTTAGGGGGCATCCGAAGCCCTAGCCCCGGGGCTGTCACAAGATAGGGCCCCCTATAAAAATAAAGACTTGGAAATCGTAACAGTGCAAAGTCCACTAAGTCGACATTTCTAAATTCGTTATACCTTTTGAATGGAATGTCCGATGAATGGCAATATTTTGATAGATGGGGAACAAGTGGAAGAGATGAAAGAATTTGTATACTTGGGATCTAAATTTACAAAAGATGGAACATGTGAAAGTGATATCGAAAGGAGAGTGAATGCAGGGAATATGGTAAATGGTGCTCTGCATGCTTTTATGAATAGCCAGATGGTGTCTCAAAGGGCTAGACTGGCAGTGCATGCTGGAGTGTTGGTGCCAACACTTATGTATGGTAGTGAAAGTTGGGTATGGCAGAAGAATCACAAAAGTAAAATAAATGCGGTAGAGATGAGAGCGTTGAGAAGCATGAGTGGATTAAAACTGAGTGACAGAGTGAGAAATAGTGTGATAAGAGAACGTTGTGGTATAAAAGAAGAC
>JACTOM010000625.1:635955-667988 GCA_015832385.1 Elymnias hypermnestra | reverse complement strand
TCATGGGAATTGTTAAAAATCTTAGTTGATCAATTTATTGTTTGCCGTTCTATTTATTGATTATACTTTTGAAAAAAAATGTAATAAAAATATTAAATTATATTAATAAGGAAGAGATGTGATGTACTGATCTAATATAATAATAAATAGGTGCTCGGATAAACGAAGATGGCCGGCTCCCTCCGACACAGATGACATTACACATCTGTGAGCGGTGGCGAGTGGACATCGCCGTAAATTCGTGCACAGTACCACTTACTGATTTTATTTATATAAAACCCAATCTCACATTATTAGTGGACACCACATATGTAAATACTATTATTACTTGGTTTCACAATTCATTATTTATATACAATTTACTAAATTAAATCGAGGCTGTCAAGAATGTATTTGTATAAACACACACACATAACTTGTTTGCATCATCTGACGTAATCTCAAAACTCAAAACATTTATTCGCTGAATATAGTAAACATAGTCCTCATATTCTACTTATTTAAGTTTGCGAAATTATAGGTTTTAGTATATCTAAGGAAAGGTATCTTTACATTATTAATCCATTAATTACAATTTTATTAGAATTAACCCTAATCACATTATATCGAACCAATTTTCAATTAAAATTACTACTATTATTAAAGTGAACTTATATATTAAATTACCTCTTATTAAATACAGTATAAATATAGTAACTTATTATTACTTATTGCTAATTTCTCTTTAAATAGTCATCAACGGAGTAGAAAGTTTTATTGATTAGAAAAGATTTGACAGAATTTTTAGATTTTATACAATTTTTAAATTGTGAGGCATATTCCCTTATATCTTTGGGTAATTTATTAAAAATTTTAATAGCCATCACGCAAACACTTTTATTAAAATCTGTCATGGCCTTTCTTATTTTACGCGCAAAATGAAATGTAAAAGATTACAAATAAAGAATAATAATACTCAATAATATCATTAGATATATTGTACGAAGTTAACCATCTATAAAGTTGCAGCTATAGTATATTTGCACTAAAATAACTTATTTAGGTCAGAGGTCATTGTAAAAGCCTTTATTTGTAAATTGTGTCTATTACACGATATTTTACGACCTCGCTTTTGTAATTTGAGAATACTAGCTTAGTTAGAAACGTATGTAGAAACCATAATATGTAAATTGCCTCTAAACAGATTATAGCACTTCTATCATAGACTGTATCATCATCCATTACGTGCAATTCCACTAAAGTCTCATTGGTCTAGTGGTTAGCATGTTCGACTACAGACATGCGGTCCCGGGTCGGGCTAATTCAAAAATCAATATTGAGTTTTCTATTAAGATTTTCTCAATATTTGCCGGAAGTTGGGAAGTTGGTAGTGTGATCCACCCCCGTGCCTCGGAGAGCACGTTAAGCCGTCGGTCCTGCGCCCGATCTCTCTCTGGTTGTGTCGGATTACCGTCACATTGGACTATGAGAGTGAAGGAATAGAGAGTGCACTTGTGTACTATGCCTGCCAATCCGCAGTGGAGCAGTGGGACGTTAATGGGCTGCTACTAACTAACTAACACTAAAGCAATAAATAAAGAACCAGGCAAATTCTTAACGTACCTTCTTTTGAAATCAAACACTAAAACACTACACAACCGACCGAATGATGAAATTTCATTCACACAACTGCGGTTAAAACAATTCACACGTGAATCACAACGTATTTTACCTAACTTCAGGAAAATGAGGCCGAATACAAGCTTATTATGCGAAAAACAAATAAATAACTATATAATTAAAAAAGGTGTTTCAAAACCAATAACGATTAAGTTCTTAACAAAAACTGAACGCGATAGCGCAAGACGTTGCGATATTTGCTTTATCTAATCGTCAATAAATCAACTTTGACGGATTTTTATCTTTACAATATCCTACTGGCGTGTTTTATGACTATAAAAGGGGGATTTTATGTAATCACGCCTTTTACAAGAAAACAAATTAAGCTTCAAAACAAATATACTAAATACCCTCCACAAGAATAATTAGCAATTCTCATTGTGTATAAGAAAGATCTCCCAATACGTGGGAGAATGGGGCAAGTCATAATCGTTCTAGATATGTCGCTTAATAGGAAATGTTACTTTCTAAAGACCTTCTGGGGGGGTAAGGGGAGAACGGAAACTACATCTAATCCAACCCAAACGTCAACCTCACCTGCACGCGGTGCCCCCTGCTAGACAACGGACGAGGCTCTGGCGACCGACCTACGGCGGAATACCCGTACATACCTTACCAGACACCTGGTAGGAGGAAGCAAGCAGCGGATTTGAGATACAAATTATCTCAAAAATGTCTGGTGCAGAAGGCAACGGGAAACCACTGCACTATTTTCCCTAGTCGTCAGTATCGTATAATGGAAAAGTCTCAAGAAGCGATGGCCCCGAGTTCCTGGCGTCCCTTAGATGGGACAGGGGTGCTAAGAATCCCCAGGAGGCAAACACAGCAGGAGGCAAACACAGCATTGAAGTTCTGCGCCACGTGAATCAGAAGCGTGTACTTTTGCAGACCGTCAAAATGAGAAAAGTTGCGTATCTTGGGCACGTGATACGACACGAGAGATACGAGCTTCTACAACTCATTTTGATGGGAAAATTAGCCGGAAGAAGAAACGTTGGTCGCAGAAAGAAGTCTTGGCTGAAAATTTCAGAGAGTGGACCGGAATCGCGAGTGCCGCACAATTATTTCGCCTCGCGAAAAATAGAGAGGAATTTGCGAAACTGACTGCCAACCTCCGCTAGTCGGAGAGGCACTCAAAGAAGAAGAAAGACCTTCTAGAGATGACATTTAATTAGATATGTCACTTTATAGAGACGTCACTTAATTGGAAATGTCACTTTTTAGAGATGTCACTATCTAATTTCAACGCAAAACTCTGCGAACGAAGTGGGGCAATATGGCTATGGGCAACGGAACTAGAGGCGACAGATGCTTGCTGATTTCATGGAAAGGGAGGGACTCTACATGATGAACTCCTTTTTCAAGAAACAGCCGCTCCGAAAATGGACCTGGCTGAGTCCCGATGGTTCCACGAGAAATGAGATAGACTTCATCATGTCAACGAAACGGAACATATTCAATGATGTCTCATATGATGAATAATGAAAACTGGGAGCGATCACCGCATGGCAAAAGGCACATTGAATATCAACGTACACGAGAACGGTACAGGCTGGTGAAGTTTACGCTCCGACCTACTCGTGCCCAAATCCAAGACCCCGCGAGAGCTTTCAACTAGAGCTGCAAAACCGCTTCGATGGCCTTGAGGAATGCGAATCTGTGGATGAGGTTAACAATTGGCTAGTAGAAACTGTCCATATGGTTGGGGGCAAGTACTTCAAAGCCCGTAAAAAGAAAACCAAGAAATTCTTTGAGTATATTCTCAATCTCATGGATCAAAGACAGTTAATGAGCTTGCAGTCTGCAGCGGAGGCGTCTGATTACCGGCATATTAACAGACAGATCTCCAAGTCACAAAAACGTGATCTGCGAACCTTCAATACGGAGCGTATCAAAGATGCCATTGAACGCAATAAGAGCTCCAAAGTGTTCGCAAGAGACCTGTCTGTTGGTTAGCGCCAGCTTACGCGGCTGAAGACCAGTAATGGTAAGCTCATTTCGTCGAAACCTGAGATTTCGAACGAGGTCGAGAGTTTCTATGGACAGCTATACTCATCGACTCTCAGGCCTATTCACTATTTGGCTGCAGATCCCACAGCCAAACTAACCCGACACTACACTGAAGACATCCCGGACGTCAGTCTGTACGCGATTAGTATGACTCACAAACGGATAAAGAACAGGAAGGCACCAGGTGATGATAGAATTACTGCAGAACTCCTGAAGGTGGGTGGAAAACCGGTACTCAAAGTCCTCTAGGGGATGTGCAATTCCGTCATCCTCGATGGCACAGTGCCGGAGGCATGGCATAGAAGCGTGGTAGTGTTGTTCTTCAAGAAAGGCGACAACACCTTATTGAAGAACTACAGACCAATCGCGCTGCTATGTCAAGTCTACTAACTGTTCTCGAGATTCATAACGAATCGTCTCGCTCACAGATTTGACGACTTCCAGCCCCCTGAACAAGCCGGATTCCGAAAAGGCTTTAGTACCATAGATCACATCTTTACGCTGCGGCAGATTATGCAGAAGACCAAGAAGTATAATCGGTCACTTTGCTTGGCGTTCGTGGACTATGAGAAAGCCTTCGATTCAGTGGAAACGGCGCCGTGTTGAGATCTTTACAGAGATGCCGAAGTGACTACCTACACACGTGTTGAAGTGCTTGTACGAAAACGCCACCATGTCAGTCCGTATACAGGACTAAACTACTGTACTGTCAGAACAGCGTCTATCCAATTGCAACGTGGAGTGGGACAGGGAGATGTTATCTCCCCGAAGCTCTTCACTGCGGCGCTGGAAGACCTTTTTAAGCGTTTGGAGTGGAAGGGACTGGGCATTAACATCAGCGGCGAGTAAATCATTCATCTACGGTTTGCCGATGACATAGTCATTATGGCAGAGACTCTCGAAGATCTCAATACAATGCTCGATGACCTCAGCAGAGTTTCTCAACAGGTGGGCCTGAAAATGAACATGGATAAGACGAAAATCATGTCTAATATCCATGTACCGCCACATCCAATCATCGTTGAGAACTCAGCTCTCGAAATTGTAGACGAGTACACATACCTGGGACATATAGTCCAGCTAGGTAAGTCCAATTTCGAGAAGGAGGTCAACCGCCGAATCCAACTCGGTTGGGCAGCGTTCGGGAAACTACGCCAGATATTTTCGTCCGATAATCCTCAGTGCCTGAAGACCAAAGTCTTCGAACAGTGCGTGATGCCAGTGCTGACCTACGGTTCCGAGACGTGGTCGCTGACTATGGGCCTCATGCGGAAGCTCAGAGTCACTCGGCGTGCGATGGAAGGCTATGCTCGGAGTTTCTCTACGTGAATCAAAAATGAAGACATCCGTAGTAGAACCAAAGTCACCGATATAGCCCTACGAATCGCGAACCTGAAGTGGCAATGGGCGAGGCGCATAGTCTGAACGACCGATAGACGTTGGGGGCTAAAGGTGCTGGAGTGGTGACCCGGCACCGGACGGCGCAGTATAGGCAGACCCCCCACAAGGTGGACCGATGATATAAAGAGGGTCGCTGGTAGCCGCTGGAACCAGGCGGCGCAAGATCGGGCCTTATGGACATCATTACGTGAGACCTATGTCCAGCAGTGGACGTCCATCGGTTGAAGCGATGACGACGACTATCTAATGACATTCTAGACATGTCACATTAGATATTTCACGTTCTAGAGATGTTATTTTATTGGAAATGCTACTTTGTAGAAACATTCTAGAGATGTCACTTAATTGGAAATAACACTTTCTATAGATGTCATTTCATTGGAAATGGCACTTTTTTGAGACATTCTAGAAATGTCACTACCTAGTGACGTTCCCGAGATGTCACTTTATAGAGACATTCTAAAAATGTCACGTATAAAAGCCAATTGAACAGTCTTATTAATGTCGCCATAAATACGAGTACATTGAAAATAATACTATATTGAACGAGTCTATAGTACTGTAAAAGTCTACCTAAATAAAAAGGGATCGAATATGTTTTTTTAACTTAAAATGAGAAGTTCTATTCATTTAATATATAATATGTAATAAAACAACGTGATTTAAAAAGAAATTTAACATCCACTTCCTATCTCCTGCAATGATTTCTTAAAGCCATTACAAAGAAAAAAATTTAAACATTTTGGGCGAGCTTTCAATAGATCGCGTTATACAATTTTCGGAAAATAAAGTGAAATAATTAATAAATTTGACTAACATTTGTGGAGAGGGTTTCGGATGAAGTAAAAAACATACAAAAATGTAAAAAACCATTCCAATAAAATTTATTACAAAAAGTACAAAATTTAACCATCACCATACCATAGATAACAGTTTTTTCTTTTCAATGGAATCGGGCGTAGAATCTAATGGTATTTATTCCAAATCGTCAGTTACAATTTCATTTGCGATTCCATCATTTATTTTTTATTATATTTATAATAACCTTCCCCAGTTTTTATACCAAGTTTGCCTTCTGATACCATTTTATCCAAATGCGGTATGGGTTTGAATACAGAAAGTCCTGTTTTCTCGTATAGGACGTTCAAAACGAATTTGTTTGTATCCAAACCGGTGTAGTCCGCTAGTTCTATGGGTCCCATAGGTACCCCTATACCTAGTTTCATTGCTAAGTCAATATCCTCCTTTGAGGCGTCCCCTAAAATAGTAAAAAAACGAAGTTTATTCATAGCATACTCTAAACGCCTATTTTAAAATAAAATAAAAATTACTTTTATACAGACATTTAAAGTCTATATGGAAATAATTTTTAAAGTAGTGTAACTAAACTTTCGTGCAGATTGTATAAATGCTGTAAAAGCCTTTTTTGAACAAATAAATCACTTTCAACTTTTATGCAAATTGTATAAGTACTGTAACAGCATATTTTGAATTAAATCAATCGCCTAAGATCTATACAGATTATATCATTTTAAAATTTTTATGGATATTGTATAAGTACTGTAAAAATCTATTTTGAATTAAAAAGAAACATTTAATACTTTTATATACTTTATATTTTTATTTATTACGGATTGTCTGAGAACTGCAATAGCTAAATATAAATAATTAATTGAATTTAAACTTTTATACAGATATTCAAATTAAAAGCATTTTAGAATAAAAATCATTCGCTTTAGTCTACATTCAATATTACAAATTTTAAATGACTACTGTAATAATAAATAGTCTAAAGTATGAATTACTCTATTAATGTAAAAGTATTTTTATGGATCCTAGTATTTTATTTCTGAAAAGTTAAAGCCTATTTTGATATTAATCCTTTATAAGGGTTGTATAAATGATGAAAGTATGCAAAGATAGTACCTATTTATAAAAAGGGAGGGTCAGAATATTGCCAATTACAGGCCTATTTCGATCGTGTCAGTTCTGCCAAAAGTTTTCGAATCACTGATTCACCCTATACTGTCGCGTCACGTGCAACACGCTCTTTCTGAAGCTCAACACGGCTTTGTGACGTCACGATCCACAATAACAAATTTATCTAATTTCACAAATTTTGTCACAGATCTAGTTGACTCTCGACAACAGGTAGATGCTATCTATTCCGACTTCTCGAAGGCATTTGATAAAGTGAACCACAGTTTGTTGGTTGCAAAATTGTCTTCTTTCGGCTTGGGAGGATCGCTTCTTACATGGCTCTGCTCCTACTTAACCGATAGAAGTTTGTATGTAGCAGCTAAAGGTAACATACATCCCAAACCTATAAAGTCACTTCTGGAGTTCCCCAGGGTTCAATACTCGGACCATTTTTATTCAACATTTTTATAAATGGCATTGCAAATTGTTTCCAAAATTCAATTTTTTTTATTTTTGCAGATGATCTAAAATTTGTAAGACAAATAACCGATACCATTTCATTATTACAAGATGACATTGAACCCTTAAAAATGCTCGTTGCACTAATTTAATGTTAAATTACGTATTTTCCTTTGTATTTTTGCATTCTTCTTTACCTTTGTATTTCACTTTATTTTTCTTTACTTACTACATTATGTTTAAATAAATGTTTGTACGATCTATTGTTATTGTATGATGTGTCTACTCATGAGTGAAATTACATGTTATGCGCTACCTTTATGTATTTTATAGTTAAGTTTCTGTACATGTAATTTTGTTGGTAGTCCAAATAAATAAATGAATCAATCATTACCTCTTTCATACATCCTAGCAGCTTCAGCACTATATGGTCCGAGGAGACGGTTCACAACAAATCCAGGGGTATCTTTACACGTGATGCAGGATTTCCCCACGGATTTACCCCAGGCCATCATAGCCTGATAAGTTTCCTCTGACATCTCATCGCTTTTGATAACTTCAAGGAGGCGCATGACTGGCACGGGGTTGAAGAAGTGGAGACCACCGAATCTAAATATCATAGAGGTATAACATAATAGCAAGTACAAACTTATTATATCACAGACACAGGGAGAAAAGTAGGGCCTTTTCGCCTGATTGAATTGTGGGTAAGAATGCCCAATATTTCTCCTGCAATGTGCATGTTATTTTTTTACACTGAGATGAAAAATTTGCACTTCTTCAATAAACAAATCCTTGCTAGGTTTCCGGGAAGAAAAGTGGATTCTAACCGGAAGATAATGACCGGAAGACACTTTACACAAACTTTTCATTCCACAGTAAGAAAATATTAGCTTACATGGAAACGGCTGTTCCAGACCATGTTGCCCGCATACTTCTCTATATTTATTTATTAAGGACAACTAAAAAATGTTACATTTACACGATTAACGAAAAAAAAATAACATTAACAAAGTCGTGGTCAATGTACATTTCAGTAAACTAAACTTTTAACTGATGTCAATATTCAAAAACTAATGATATATAATTAATAATAGAAAATAGTAACAATATTTTAATTACATTAACTTGTTATAAATATATATGTAATTGTATATATAGTGTGAGAAAATCTGTTATATATCGCATAATATTATTAATGTAAGCGTTAATCCACCTAAAAACATACAAAGTCATCAAAATTGGCCCAATTGTTTAAAAAGGGCTTGCATACTCACCCACACACATCCACACTCACTTACACACCTGATCACTCACACAAACATACACACACAAAAGTACAGAAGTCTTGTTGTTTGTCTAATATATTATAGATAGTGTGATATGAAAATATACATGGGATCTAATAACAATTCAAGTAAAGGATGAAATAATTATGTGAATAAGATAAGAGAGTAAGGAGAGTCCTAAATTTAATAGAGCACTTACTTATCTTTCCTTTTGATTCCAGCTCCAATTTCATTTATAGATATGGATGATGTGTTACTCGCAAGGATTGTATGCTTTGGACACATCTAAAAACAATTCATATAATGACAAAATAATATGTTGGATCATCTTTAAAATTTTTAATTATGGTTTTCTTAAAATATTTTAGCTTTTATTTTAACAACTTAAATGAAAATCAACATATATAATCAGTATTTAATGTCACTAGTGTCTTCTGACGATTTAAGTTATTATAGAGGATTCTGAGGGTAGTTATTTTTTTCTCAAAGTATTGTTACATGACTTGCTTTTTATCTTTGAAATTTTTAGATAGAACTTTTATTTGGTGTTCCAGAAGTTTCTTCTGCAAGTTTTACAGAGAATTCTCTAGTTAGACTGTTCTTGTTGCGAAAATTTAGAGGTGAAGAAAAATATGATCTATATACACAAGAAAATACTTTTTATCCATCATTCCACAAGCAATGAAACAATTTGAATACAATTCAAAAGTATCTCATTCTCACCTGATCAAGCTTATTAAAAAGCTCCTGCTTCACATCCAGCCTCTCAACAATGGCTTCCACAACTAAATCTACATTTACAGCATCCTCGAGTTTTGTTGACACCTTTATTCTCTCACTTGCTTCTTTAACATATGCTTCAACATTTTCAGGTGCATTCTTATGTATTTTACGAGCCACTCTATGGAGATTATTTTGGATAGATTTTTTAGCATTCTCAAGTAATTCTGGTTTTATGTCTACAATATTGACAGTTTGACCTGCCTGAGCTGCTACCTTAAAATAGATAAAACCAGCTTGATGTAGAGACTATAAAAAGCTATAAATTAATTTCAATTAAAATTAAAAATTCCTTGTACAATTAGGCTTTTACAGGATTTTGAAATTGTAAGATAAAAATTTATATGCCACATTATCTGCTGCTATAATAAGGAACCATTTTTGCTGCCAATGTCAATTTTTAAATTCAAGTAGGGGTTTGAATCATCACCACCTTTGCTATATTATTTCCAATCTTAAGTAATGATGAGGTTAAAAAATGAATAAAATCGAAGATTTTTTCTGGATTGCTAATAAGCCACCAAAAACTAGGTAGTATATAAAAAATCATGGTTCTACTTCCCCATCCAAGGATGTTGAAGGTTCTGCTAGGTTATAGTAGATATTCAAACCTCTTCCAAGGCAATAGACATGAGGACTGCTATCCATCAGAGAAATAACCTTTGTGTGGAAGGTAAAGGAGAAAGATTCTTAGGATCCAAAAGATTAAGCCCATTTAATGGGCTTTTGCCATTTTTTTCAAGAGTGAGTATAGGGCATAGTTCATACTCTGTTTCAGTGGGACCCACCACTACAAAACAGACAGTCTACAAGTCCTATACTCCTAAACTGGGCTATGGAAATGGTTACTAATCACTTTCTGTAAACAATTACCTAAGGCTTTACATATGACTGTCAGTCATTATGATCGCAACAGCAAAAAAAGAAGTATTATAATCTATTATTTTATTTTATATAAAAGCATTCTTATTATTATACATATATTTTGTTTTCAATTGGAAATCATGCAGATATAGATATATAGTATACATATAAATAGGAGGTTTAATTTATCACATTGATTACATAAAATAGTACTGATAAAAATGTAATGCCTCTTGAATATTTACATTATTTTAATGTAGAAATGTTCATTGATTAAATAAATTGTAGTTTACAAAAAAAAATTACTGTAGCAAAATCTCCTTTTTGGGTATCATTAAAAACAATAATTATACATTTACATATGTCTATACATAACTTGAATGTTTTTATATTAATAGCATTAAAATGATTTATATGTTACAGAATAATAAAAACCCTTTAAAGGGAAAGTTATAAAATTTGAATAATAAATATGGTATAGTCATACCTCACAAGATTAATATTTTGAGATAGTCACATCTGTCACAGATTACTAGTTCTGAAGCTGCATATTATAATAAGTATTCAACATAACATATTGTTTAATCTACATGAACTTTCACTGCAAATTATTTATTTCCGATACAAAGTCTTGCATTTTTATGTTAACTTGTCCCTCACCTTTCACACTAATTATCACTTAATTATAATGTTATTAATACAAATGCAGTTACTAAACAATAATTAATAATATGATGAGACTTACTTGTGCAATTCCAGATCCCATCAACCCACCGCCAACAACAGTAACTGTTTTTATGTTATTTAAATAGGTGGAATTGGAAAAATTCCTTATTGAAACGAAAAACTTTATCATTTTTATAACACGATATCGACGCGCTGAATTAAAGTAGCTTATGTATATAGGTTTAATGCTAAAGTTGAGCGTCAAGAATATTAACTCGCGCGATGTTCATGTAATTATTACACTCATTTCAAATACCGCGATAACAATGTTACAGTAGAATCATAAATACCTTACCTGCCATATTCAGATTAGCACCGATAACCCATAACAAGCAAATCACTCTACCGACTCCGCTTTTTGATAACACAGAAATTTATTTTTATGTAATCAATTATCACATTCACAGAACTTTGTTTAATGTTTATATCAAATAATTTACAAAAAACCGCTAACTGTCAGTGTCAATCATTTGACATTTGATAATGACAAATGAGTTCAAAAATAAAAATGGCGACTTATAAAATGTTACTAATAAATACGGGTAGGTAAATTGAAATCTTATGAATAATAGAAATATATATAAAAAATCAAAAGTGATGATACTGTTATTCTAAGATCCTTGTTATTTTAAAATTTACTTTAAGTAAAGCTATTAAGGTTTGCTTTCGCTTAGATCTAAATATATGGAATTATTCATCTAAGTAATGTTCTTTGATAAATGATATGGGCTGTTGGCAGATACATATGAAAATTATCTGATGATAATTATCTGATGATAATATTAATTCAAAGTAATTGCTATACGGTGAGTCAATTGTTTTTAGAGTTTTGAAACGCTTTACAAGATATAAACCACTAATTAAGCTAAAGGGAATTAAGAAAGGTATGCTTATATGGCTTGGGCACGTAGATAGGACACTGACAAAAATGGTTTATGAGTAAAGAGTGAAAACGAAAGTTGGAAGGGGCGAACAAGGCGAACGTTCTTGGATCTAATCCAGGACATTTTAAACAAGGGCCAAGTCAAGAGTACTCTAAACCGACGAAATTGTATGAAAGATTTCACGAAAATGAAAGAAGCGAAGGAGATATGAAAGGATCGTCGCAAGTAGAAAGACGTAGACTCTGCTTACTCCTATAGAAATGGGTCGTAATGCTATGTATGCCGTCTAAGGTGAAATAAAACGCAAAAGAAAATTGTGCCTGTTTAATATCGATATACATTATTATAAATAAATTTTCTTTCGCCTTCGTTTCTCTATTGAGAATTAATAAATTTAAAAATGTATTATTATTTGTGTTTAAAGTATTTTTCGAGACTATATAAGATAACAATTTATTTTATAACGTGTTATCGTGATAGGGGTATAGAAGAATATTAGAGCAAGATATGTCGTTTGGTACAACTAAATTCAAACCTTACTAGTGTTATGTAAAGCGTACCTTAAAATAACAAGGGTACTTGTAATTGATATTATTATAATTATACTCATACTACTTTGAAAATACTTTATGGCATAAATAATAAGGTTCGATTTTATTTACAATTACTTAGCATCTCTAGTACGTATCTTAATTTTGAATCTATATCATAGACAATTTATTGATACATCATAGTTATTCTAGTCTATACCTCGTTATCTATATAGTTTAATAAAACTGAACTTTGGAATTCCATTTTCAATTTCTTATCAGGAACGTTGCCGGTTCTTTGTAGTAAACTGTAAATCAATTCTTTGACTAAATACTACTTATATTTAATTTAAAATGAATCAATTTAGGGTAATAGCGAGAAATTTTTCAAGTTCGTCAGCTTTGCAGAGTACAATAAAAAATGTAACAGTCATTGGAGGGGGGCTTATGGGATCCGGTATAGCACAGGTATTGTTATAACTTAATATGTAAAATATTTTCACGATTTCCGCAACTTTATTCAAAACTAAAAAAAAAACACTCAAACTTAAATTTCTTAACACTACATGTTATGTAGGGTGACTACATTTTATTTTAGATTTTACTTAACGGTAACTTATAAATACTGTTACTTCATGGTTGGCTTGTTTTTTAAATGTATCATATGTCCTTAATAAATAAAGAAAATCCTTTAAAGTAATTATATTTTGTATCTAAAAATATGATTTCCGTAATTTTAAGATAAAGACGACATTCAAAGATAATATTCTTTTAAACATTATAAACTTGAAACGGTATGTAAAATTAAATATATTTCGATATATGGAGTTATTAAAGAATTTTAGACCTTACATTTGTGCAAGGTCTAAAGTTTAAGTCTAATTAGAATAGAGAAATTCATAATAAATTTAGATATGAATGCATTTTACATGCTGTGTTTATTTTGATGGAATTTTATTGCACATTCGCGTCATTATAAGAGTAAAGGGTTCACGAAAATCGAGTAAAGGTTTTTTTTATAACGCTTTACGATTACGAAAAGTGTTTTTAAAATATTTACGCTTTTAATAATAAAAAAATAAATGAAGTAAGTAGATAGATAGTATACTTTATTGAACACCACAAAAAAAATACAATGACTTAAAATAATTCTAGTGTACAATGGGCGGTCTTGTTGCTTCTTATAATATTCGAATTAATAAATTAAATTTCATAGATGGTGGATTTAAAATATCATCCACTCAAATTCCATCTTAGACTGCCAATGATGAAAAGATTTTCCTCCAGGACATGTGAAAATACATATTTAAATAAATTAATTTCTAAGTGTGTAAGTTATTTTAGGTAGCAGCACAAGCAGGACAAAATGTAACACTAGTTGATGTCAATGCAGATATTGTAGCGAAAGCACAAAAATCCATTGGTAATAATCTCGGCAGAGTGGCGAAAAAGATTTACAAAGATAAACCTCAGGATGGAGAGAAATTTGTTTCTGAATCTCTAGCCAGGATTAAGACAGCAACAGATCCAGTTGGTGCTGTATCAAATGCTGATCTTGTAGTGGAAGCAATTGTTGAGAATATTAAAATCAAACATCAGTTGTTTGAAAAACTTGATGCAGTGAGTTATAGTTTTAACTTAATACATGAATTTTTACTTGGAAAATTTATTCTTTCACAAGTGAGGTTCAGAAAATGTATAGACATATATTTTTTCTACATAAAAACTGAACTTTCTACTGATGTTAAAGTGGCATTATAATTATTTATATAGTTCTCTTTTATAGGTTCAACTAAAAGCTCTCTTTCATATGGCTACCTCCATAACTCTTTTTTATAAGGTCAACTAAATAGCTCTCTTTTATATGGTTACCTCCATAACTCTCTTTTGTAGTGTCAACTAAATAGCTCTTTTTATATGCTTACCTCCATAGCTCTCCATTGAAGTGTCAACTGAATAGCTCTGTTTATATGGTTACCTCCATAGCTCTCTTTTGTAGGGCCAACTAAATAATTCTCTTTTATATATTTACATCTATAGCTCTGTTTTGTAGTGTCAACTCAATAGCTCTCTTTTTATGGTTACCTCCATAGCTCTCTTTTGTAGGCTCAACTACATAGCTGTCTTGCAAAGAGCCATCTCCATTTCTCTCTTTCATAGGGCAATGATTTTATTATATAACAGCCAAGTAATTATAAAGTTCATATTAACATTATTAATTGAAGTATTTCTTATCATCTGAAAACTGGATAGTACAAAATTATTTAACCTTTGTGCATATTAATGTTCGATGTTTTAAAGCATGACAATTACAGCAAGTTTAAAGATATAATTTTTTTTTGGTACACTCAAGAAATACTATAAATGGAAATTTTATTTTATCTACACAATAAAACATGTTTTTTATTAACAGAACAATCATATACTTTGGGTTATTTAGTTGACAATCATAATACATCTCAGATATGAGTGGACCATATATTGATATATCTTTGTATGAATCTGTCTGTTTCCTGTGGTGTCTCCTGCATAATTCCCTATCCCATGGGAGTATGGGAAAATGAAAATGAAAATGAAAATTTTTGCCATATTATTTATAACTTTTCTTGGAAACCTTCAGAATTTTTTGACATTAAAGTATGGGCCTAAAGTGGTGAATTAATAGTTTTAAATAAAACTAATCTAAGTATTTCAATTAACAGAGTATAAACTTGGTTTATTAGAACATAGTATAAACAAAGTCAAGAAAACTGTCATGGTATTCACTTAATCAGGAAGTAAAAGTTGTTGTCCTTTGTGTTTTTTATAATAAAAACGTTATTTGTCATAAAATTTTTATAACTTATCAAACTTTAATGTGACAGTGCTATAAAAAACTACAAATAAGGAAATGTCTTAGCATTATAGTAATAGCATATATGTATACACTTTAACATGGGACTTCTCACAATCAATTTGATACTTATGTAAATAAGTTGACAGTAGAACTAATACTTGGCCTTCACTTGGTTCAAAAATTTTTTGAATGGGAACTTCTTTAGGTGCATGAGGGTAAAAATTTTTACAGATGTAACATGTGATTAGCGTCAGGAAGATGTGCAGCGTTTTATATGCTAATTCATTTGAAGCTAAGGTAGTTTTAATATTTACAAACAACATGTGGCATTTTATTTTGATATACTATTTTTCATAAAATATAGACTATAAAATATTTCATGTAAATATTGACAAAAAACATGGGGCATTTTTATTTACAATTCGTCATTTGAGATTTCAATAAATTATTTGTATTAATTTTGAACACTTAATATTTTAATGACAATTAAATTCCTAACATATCTTTCTTCCCCCCCCCCCCCCCTCCCCCAGTATAAATATAAAGAAGACTTAAAAATTAGTTTGCCAAAGAAGTTTCACTTCTGACATGTGTACTTTGTACGTACGCATTTTTATTTTATTTTTTATTAGCATTTTGTTAAAATAAAATCTGTAAAGTAGCTACGGCAAGCTTGGTGACACCAGATTATTTCTAGCTAAGATTTTTTTAGGAAGATTTCATATCCTATAAAGTTAAAGTTCCTTAAGGAGTTCTATGCATAAAACCTGCTTACATATCACTTGCTGTTTTCCTTGTACTTCTTAATATGGAAAAATCAGTACTTAGTAACTGTTGACATCACGAGAAGGCCTACTTTTATAAGTTTCTAGTCAATTGCCAATAGTTTTTACGATTTCGTTACGAATAATTGAGTTAGTTAAGTTGGTCTTAAACATTATTGATTTTCGTACGAAAAATATACAAATAGATTAAATCGTGCCTTTTTTGTCCTTTGTTTTGGGGCACGCAAATTATCGAAAGTAGTACGTCCATAATTTTTAGGGAAAGGGATCTCAATTTCTAACCACTGTTTTTTTAAATGAAAAAATCGAATTAAATTATAATTTATATTTAGGCGAGTAAAAATATAAAAATCAACTCTTCGTTGTTGATATGCTCATTTTTTATGGTATTTTTTCGGTAATTCGTTTGAGCCCACTGCGCTCTCACAGAAAAGAAGCTCTAGATTGATATATAACATTTAACAGCCTCGGTGGCGTAGTGGTACTTGCTTTGCTAGTAGAGGTGCTTAGTATCGATTCCCGTTTGGACAAATTTAAGAAATTGTATTTTCTAACCTGGCTGAGGTTAGGCCGTGGCTAGTTATCATCTTACTAGCAAAGACTTGCAAAAGATTTTCGTTTTGGTACGATGTGTAGAAACCATAAAGGTAAATTACCTCTTATCAGGTTAAGATCTTCCATCTTAGACTGTATAACTTACCACCACAGGAGATTATAGTCTAGTCTTACCTATAGACTATAAAAAAAACAAGACAATTCTATTTCTTAAGCAAATCAGGATCATATAACGTAATTTCAGGCAGCTCCAGCGCACACTTTATTTGCCTCAAACACCTCGTCTCTCTCCATTAATGAAATTGCCTCCGTTGTTAAGAGGAAAGACAAGTAAGTTTTCTTCATACCTTCTATCATATATTCTAATTCATTGTTTTGTCTCGTATAACGGTTGTGAAAGAAGATTGGTATCTGAAATCTTTATTTATTTTAAAAGGTTCTCAAACAAGTCTATGGGCATGCTTTATAAAAATATATAAGTGTAGGTTTTGAGTTTACAAACACATAAATAATTAATACATAACTTTTGAAATTATTAATGTAAATTTACTATATAATATTAACTGAATTAAATTATAGAAAAACAAAATAAAATATATCACTTGGATGAGAGAAAAGAAAAACGATAAAAAAATATTTTTACTATGAGTTTTTAGTTTGTATTGATGTAATTGTTTTTATACTGTAGTAAAGAGAGCTTCAAACATTTCGTTCTATTTTCGATAAACTTTTGCCAAAAACCTATTAACGAAATTGGTTGTAATTTTTGCTAATAAATTTCGACAAACAATGTTACCATTTAAAATTTTGGAAAGAAATATCTGATCAGCAACCCAACGATTTTTCAATGATTAAATAATGAAAAAGTTTAATCTTTCATTGTAAGATGACGCCACTTCATTTTCTGATGGTCTTTTTCATTTTACTGAAATTTATGCAAGTGTTGTCACCCTGTGTTGGTGCTCTTATCACGTATAACGTGAATATAATACGAAAGATATCTTTAAACACAAGATTTATAGCAGAGATCTGTTCATAAAAATGTATGCATATTTTCAAGTCAGATCTTAGATGTAGGGAAACATTTAAAGAGTCGGCCGTTTTGCTGATAGGATCCGTCTCGACGTTCTAGGAAGAGACGGCCTAAATATGTCCTTAACGACGTCGACAATACGATAACTATCGACAATCTACCATACCAGGTAGGGACAAACACTTATACAAACTTTACACAGCGACTCCGCCGGCGGAGTCGAGGTCCCCGATTTCTGACGTCACCCGGACGTGGACTTCACCAACGTTCCCGGGGGCGCTTCTGATTCTTCCTTTTCAGGTGATGTTTCTGCGATAACGTCGCTCCAAGCCGAGGTTCGGTCTCGTAGGAGACGCTCTTGGAGCGGCGTTACCCCGGAGCCCTTTTCAGGGCTCGCACTCAAAATGTGGCGGCCTCCATAAGAGCCTGTCCTCCTTCCGGTTACGCTGTAAAAGCCAGTAGGGCTAACAGCTAAACACAATCCGAACAAAAAATAAATCTCTAATTCTTAATAAATTGATCTGATTTATCTCCTATATTAAGCTCTTTGTTTTGTAATCTTTTTTGGTCAATAAAAAATATATTATTACTATTTATAATCTACTCTAGAATAAGGTGTATAATTTGTCAAGATTTTGCATAAATTGAGTGAAATGTAAAGATAATTGTTGGAAACCTTATCTCATTCCAAAATATTCACGTATAATGCGCAAAGAAAGTTTTTTTCTTTGTTTTTTTTTTTGTTTTTTTTTTTTTATTGTAAATGTAACGAGTTTAAATTTAACGCAAAGAAAGTTAGATGGAGAGTATTAATCCTTATCAACTTAAATGGCTTGGTTATGTTTATCCTTGGTATTTCATACACATTGTTATAATCTTTTTCAACATACAATTTAAAAATATATCTTAGAAATTATCGCAAAAATAATTCATTCTAATGTTGTATATTATATATGTTTTTGATGTGAAACTTCTTTTGGGTAATAGCGCATAAGGGTAAATTTTTTACAGATGAAACGCCTGATTAGCGTCACGAATATATGCAGCGTTATGCTAATTCGTTTGGAGGTTAGGTAGTTTAAATATTTACTAATGAAATGTGACATTTTAATTTGCCACTCGTTATTTAATAATTGGATATACTATTTTTCAAAAAATATAAAAAATAAACAAAAAATTATTAGTAATTTCTAATATTGACAAAAAACATGTGCCATTTTTGTTTACAATTTGTCATTTGAGATTTCAATAAATTATTTGTATTAATTTTCACCACTCTTAATATTTTAATGACACTTAAATTCCCAAAATTCCTCCTTTTTCCTTCTAAGTCTCAGAAATCTAAAGTTTTACATTTGTATTTTGTATGACGTAAAAATTAGTTTGCCAAAGAAGTTTCACTTCTGGCATGTGTACTTTGTACGCACGCACTTTTAATTTTTATGTTAACAATGCGATATATTAAAATACTTCCAGTGGTATAGATATGGCATACATTTAAATCTAATTTCTCTTAATAGCCACATTGGTACATTGGTCAGCTTTGACGGCTACAGGCATGAGGTCCTGGGTTCGAATCCTGGGTCCAGAAAATTCAAAATAGATATCGAGTTTTCTGTTAAAAATTGCTCAGTATTTGCCCTGTGTTGTCGGTGTGCTCCACCCCCGTGCCTCGGAGAGCACGTTAAGCAGTCATTCCTGCGCCTGATCTCTCCGTCGCGAGTGTCAGATTGCTGTCACATTGACTCTCATGTCATGGAATAGAGTGCACTTGTTGACTAATGCCTGCCAACCCTCAGTGGAGCAGCGTGGTGTATCTATGCTTTAATAACGCTATCCTAAGGAGGCCTGTGGCCAGCAAGAGGGAGACACATCACTCTTAAAAGGGGGTGAAATGTAGCTATAAAGAAAGTATAGCAATATCGCATTCGTGATGATAACTTTTGGAAAGGCGATGGTCAAAGCTAGTAAAAACTAACTCCCTTAGGTTCGGTGGTCTCCATTTCTTCAACCCGGTACCAGTGATGCGTCTCCTCGAGGTAGTGCGTGGTGATGACACCTCAGATGCCACGTACAACACCATGATGGAGTGGGGCAAGGCTGTGGGCAAGACCTGCATCACCTGCAAAGACACACCCGGGTTCGTCGTGAACAGGCTTCTGGTACCATACATCGCAGAAGCCATTCGATTGTATGAAAGAGGTTAGTGGAATAGCCAGAGATATACGATTTCACCAATCTCCCTTTATGTGTCCTCAAAGAATATGTTACGTTAGTGAAGTCGGGCATGAGGGTTATTGTCTTGTATCGAGTGTATTCACCCCGTTAACATGGATCGTTATTCTAAAATATACTTTAACACAATGTAATAAAGTCGATTCCATTTACAATAATTTGTATCATATTGACCTTGGCTTTAAGTAGAAGTATGCAATATTGTACATATAATAGTCTAAGATCCCGCTGCTAAATTCCTACGTTCATAGTCTAGTGAAACTACATTTCATTTTTATGCTCAATTATATTAGGGATTATATGTTTTGACAGATTTGCCATTTCAAGTGTGCCCGAGAGTATTTTTTATTAATTTAAAATTCATTGAATTCTTGGAGAGTATTCAATTTTCTAGTAATGTGATCACATTATACTCTACTCTTAACAATATGTTAAGAACTTAAAAAGTGATGGTTCCCGTGATGCACTTGCCCGGTACCACATCGCAACAATTACAGCAACTGATTATAGACGTCCTTTTCTAACTAATTATGTACATGTCTTTAACAGCCAGTTACTCGGTTATTAAGGACTTTTCAAAGGCAGCCGCATTTTATTATTGATAGAAACAAATGATCTTTAAATTGTTACGTGAATTCTTATTAAGGTAATGCAAGTATCAGCCTATTAATGTTATACTGCTGGGTACAGGCCTCCTGACTCATAGGAAAAAGGGAGTATAGACCTACCACGCTCTCTATTCTTTACGGCTTAACGTGCTCTCCGAGGTGTAGCTACAGAACACAGGGCGAATATTGAGAAAATTTTAATAGACAACTCAATATTGATTATCGACTTCGCCCGACCCGGGACTCGAACCCAGCACCGCATATCTGTAGCCGAACATGATAACCACTAGCCCAATGAGGCAGTCAAATTGTTAATATTACCCACAAATGTAGAAATTCAATAAAATATTACCTGGTTGCCAAAAGGTTTCGGGCAAAAGCGTCACGAAAACAATCACTTTTCAAGTTCTTTCATCATCATCTAGTGCCTTCTTCAAAATGAAGTTTGGCGGCCAGTATGCGGAAAACTCTTCTGTCCTAGGCAACTCTTTTTAATTGTGCGTAGTTATGACTGGTCCACTCACGTATATCGGTCAAGTTCTTTACATATGTGTTTTTGTTGTTGTTCGTAAATATTTTATTTAATTTGGGCAAAGTGATTATTTTCGCTGCGCGGATGGAAAAAAAATTGAATTCATCCGCGCGTTTTCGTTCGGCCGGCCATCGACGTCATTCACAAACTGCGACATTGAGTTCGTTCGACGCTCGCTGGCGACACACTGCAAAACGTGCGCACGCGCCCCTTTTTCTGATTTGTCGTGAATTTTTGACCTGACAGACTTAATTTAGTGTCCCATCGCAAGAAACCAGCCTCAGGAAGCTGTTTGAAACAACCGATCGCCAGCAACACAGTAACCTCGAAACGAAAGATGGGCGATTCATTGGTTTCCTTTCTACAGCGTTTAATCACTTTATTACTTCTACTTAGAACCCACTATTGCAGTTCACAAATTGCAGCTCATTCGACACATATTCGATTCCTGGGTCTATCAATCCCCAATTATTTGCCCCGCAGCCCTGGAATACCTCTTCATTTATTTGGTCTTCGAGCCGGATCCAACCACCAGTTATTTAGCTTCCGATCCCAAAAAATCATTCAGCAGTGGAGTATAAATTTAACATGACGACATTCTTTCCAGGTATTTAATTAAAAATACTATCAGGCATATTTGGTTTGACAACCCTATCAAAACATATTGCCCTCTCCATAATTGAGCATAAACATGTAATCTAATTCACTACACGATAACCGTAGGAATTTTGCAGCGGGATCTTAGACTATAATAAAACACTTTAAGTAATGTAGCCATTGAATGTTTTGTGGTCCAATGACAAACGAAACATGGAGGCATAATATACTCTGCTATGTGTGGCTGCTCGCTAGTTGTAAATAAAAGCAAACCTTTCGCGATTTTAATATATTTAAAATATATATATATATGTTATAAAAATAAAAATTTTATCAAAAAAAGAACCGCCTTCAAAACAGACTGTTAATATGCTCTAAAAAGTAAAAAAAATAAGTGCGTATTCTTTTTTAGAGTTGTAAGTATTCTTATATTTGGAGTCGGTGTCAGCCCGAATACGAACATTTCTAAAAAAGAATACGCAATTATTTTTTACTTTTTAGAACATCAAGATCGGTGCACCCAGTCGGAAGATGTGAGTTAACAAACATAAAATTGATAACCTCCTCCTTTTTTTTGAAGTCTGCTAAAAATAATTCCGTTGGTCGATCTGTTTTCATGTAGGTAGATTAAATATTCTCACGAAACCGGAGTTTATTGTATGATAAAATTTATCACAAGAATGTTATCAAATAATTTATTTACTTGGGAAAACAAAGCTAATTAAAAGATTATTGTCTGTTTTATTAATAGTTTTAACATTTAACCATTTGTTGCAAATTATAATTATATTCACACCTTATGTGCCTTAGTTTAAATATATTTTAAAATAAAAATAGTATCTTATATATAGCTTTGATGTTGTCATTTATAATAAACTTTATATCAAAGGATATAAGGTTTTATTTTACAATTATTTCTTAGTTATAGAAGTCCACTGTTACAATTTAAGGACTAAATATTGCATTTTTGGACGACGCAATTTTATTTTTGGGACATGTTTAGGGGTGAATAGAAGCTTAACCCCAAGTTTGTGGGCTTGACGGCTTGTTCCCCGACCGCCATCTTGAATAAAGGGGTGCAAACACTTTTTACGCGATATCTCGCAAAGTATGCGTCCTACAAAATAATCGTAAAGACATTTAAAAAAATATTTCAGAGACCAATTTTGTAATGTTCCTTTGAGGAACATTTATGTTTGTAATATTTTTGAAATATTATTTACTTCAAAAGCTGTTACAGCTCTCGAAAGTTGACCGGATGCGTCAATGCCCTGTAACATTTCAATGGACTATAGCAACACTGCCGCAAAAGGGCAAAATGGAAATAATTTCTAAATTTATGTCTCTGCTCGGGTTGTTATTTATAAAGATGCTAACCTATCTTTACGAGTATATTAAAGATAACCATTTTGCGGACACGCTCAATAACAATTACCAGTTAAAATAGTGAATTTTACAAAGATTCAAACAATGGTGTTGCCAACCTATACTCAAATTTAGTTTACAGAATGGAAACCGAAATCATCATAAATTATAAATCGTACTAAATGAATAGGAATTCATTTATTGGAACACCAACAAGAATGTACTTATGGCTTATGTAAAATACAATAACTATTCAAGTATGTATGGATGTTAAAATCTTATGTGCCAATTTTAATACTAACCATAAAATAAATTATAAAAACGTATAATAAATTAACCTAATAAAAATATTACGCTCCAAAGGACAAGAACTACGGGCCGTTAAACGTGTTAATAATTAAATATAACTTTGGACTTTGTACAGATTAAATATATTTTTTCGTTTTATTTACACTAACGGCGTTAATGCTTGTATTTTTTTTTATTTTGCTAAGGGTTAGAAGTCAGGGCAGTTAAACTAGGCCAATAAATAAAAACTAACACTTTTACACTAACACACTAAAAATTTATCGACGCCGGAAAGCAAAAACAAATGTGATTGTTTTTTTTTTATTATTGAAATATCCGTGTTGCTACGCGTTTGCTTTCTAGCGTCGATTTTTGTACTTGATTGGAAGTATACTCTTACTAACATCCATAATGGGTGCTTTTAATTTTGCTGTTTATCATAATATTCATTTAACTCTTCTCTAAAACTCCATAATTTATGTCGTTGATATAAAAAAAATGTTTAGGGGACGCGTCAGCCCGGGACATTGACATCGCGATGAAACTGGGGGCTGGTTACCCCATGGGACCCCTGGAGTTAGCAGACTACGTGGGTCTGGATACCAACAAATTCATCCTTGACGGCTGGCACCAGAAGTACCCCCAGGAACCCCTCTTCAACCCCATCCCAGCCCTCAACAAGCTCGTAGCAGAAGGAAAATTAGGAATTAAATCCGGCGAAGGTTTTTATAAATACGAAAAGAAATAAGGCTGATTTTGGTAATGTTGTATTGATTTTATAAACATGTTGAACGTTTTATAGATATTTTCATATACACACCAAATTACATGATATATTTTAATGTGGTTTTACTTTTCGCTTCCCATTTTCGGATCTAGTTAAAGTTTGATTATCATAAAAATGGTTATAGTGATAGACATATACCATCTTAGATTTTATTTAGAACGTTTTAAGAGGAACAATTTGGTCATATATGATTTTTGCCAATACTTTAACAGTTTACGAAGCGCACGCGACGGAAGCTCTCAAAAGGAGTCCTTCACCAGTAGTTCTTGTAATCACACAATCACATTTGCAAATTTTATTGTAGAAACATTAATTCTCACAATTAATCTGTAGTAATTTATCAAATTAATTGGTATTTTTAATTCGAATTGAGCAACTTTATTACGTCACTTAAGTAGATAAAATCAGCTGTTTTGTGGATTTTTTCCAACACACTTCCGAGCTTGTATAAAATCAAAATATTGTTTATTTCTCTATGAGGGTTCTAGTGCTTGTGTCAGAATAAACGGGGCGTACACAGAGTGGTTTCCTGTCGAAAGAGGGGTTCGACAGGGATGTGTTGCGTCACCATGGCTGTTCAACCTATTCATGGATAAATGTTTGACAGATTTAAAAGATCGTATGAATGGGTTAAGAACGACTGAATTACTCATCAAATGTTTACTCTACGCTGATGATCAAGTAATACTTGCGTCATCTGTTAATGAGCTACAGGACATGGTAAATATTATGAATGAAGCTTTGAAAGGAAAAGGAATAAAAAGAAATTGTAAACAAAACGAAAGTTATGCTTTTTGAAAGAGATGAATCTGTGATGAATGGCAATATTTTGATAGATGGGGAACAAGTGGAAGAGGTGAAAGAATTTGTATACTTGGGATCTAAATTTACAAAAGATGGAACATGTGAAAGTGATATTGAAAGGAGAGTGAATGCAGGGAATATGGTCAATGGTGCCCTGCACGCCTTTATGAATAGCCAGATGGTGTCTCAAAGGGCTAGACTGGCTGTGCATAGAGGAGTGTTGGTGCCAAAACTTATGTATGTAGAGAAAGTTGGGTATGGCAGAAGAAGCACAAAAGTGAAATAAATGCAGTAGAGATGAGAGCGTTGAGAAGTATGAGTCAATTGAAACTGAATGACAGAGTAAGAAATAATGTGATAAGAGAACGTTGTGGTATAAAAGAGGACGTAGTGACTAAAATCGAGAAAGGTATGCTTGAAAAAGGAATGAATGAAAGGAGAGTGACAAAAAGGATTTATGAGTCAAGAGTGACGTTCCTGGACCAAATGCAGGACATTTTAAATAAGGGCCAGGTCAAGAGTACTCTAAAACTCGAACTTGTATGAAATGTTTAATGAGAATGAAAGAAGCGAGGAGATATGGAAGGATCGTGGCAAGTGGAAGGACGTGGTCTCTGCCTACTGCTAATGTGGTATATGATATATCAGCACAGTAAATTATTTCTATATATTTATGAGTTCTTTTTAGTTCTTGTATTATAATTGTTTTTTCGAGATTTAGAGGGTAAAAGGAAAATATGTTAGGAATTTAATGAATTCTTTCATTAACTGTCATTAAAATAATAAAAGTGTCGATAATTCTTATAAATGATTTATTGAAATCTCTAATATTAGAAAGTTTTCCTTAAATTTTGTTTTTGAATTTAACATTTAGACATGTTTTAAGAAAAATCGTATATTAAATGATTAAATGACGAGTGGCAAATTAAAATGCCACATGTAATTTGTTAATATTAAAACTACCTAACCTTCAAACGAATTAGCATAACTAATCACGCGTTTCATCAGTCAAAATTTTACCCTAAAGAAGTCTCACTTCAATAACATATAATAATATATACTCAGTAATATTATATATATAGCTGAGTCATTTAGTCGAGCGTGACGGCTCCAGTTTTATTCTATATCCATAAAATACCTAGTCACATCGCCCTTAAACAGGTTTTCACATCAAAAATTCAAATGACTGCTTCAGGAGACGCTTCAGCTCGGGACATTGACATCGCGATGAAACTGGGGGCTGGTTTCCCCCTAGGACCTATCGAGCTGGATGACTTCTTGGGTCTTGACACTATAAAGTACGTCCTGGACGGCTGGCATGAGAAGTACCCACAGGATCCTCTTTACGATCCCATCCCAATCATGGACAAACTCTTCGCCGAAGGAAAATATGGAGTGAAAACCGGCGAAGGTTTTTATAAATACGATAAAAAATAAGTTAAATATCGTTATAAATATTACAAGTAAATATATTTTTTTTATATTTGTATTTTGATGAGTCTAATTTCAAGTCGAGTCATACTGATTGTTGTCATTTGCACATTATGGAATTCGCATTGTTATTATACAAGGAAAAAATATTATAGGAACTTTTATTTTGGCACTCACTAAAAATTCCTATCGAAAAACAATGTTCAAGGTCAATGGATTTAAAATAGCATTCATAAAATTTTGATCTGAACCGTATTTTATACTTTAAACCATTACGGAGATAAAATGCAGTCTTATGTGTCAAAACGCATAGTCAATAGCGAATTCTACTTTTACGGTGTTTTAACATAATTATCCCGCAAATTACATTAAAATAAAGGTCAAAATGTACGGTTACTTATAAAAACATCATAAATAATATAAACGTAGATAATTACATAGCTAAGGTTAATAGTCAAGGTTAAATACACGGCTAACGCGACTACCTGTTGTTAGTACGGTTTATAAACATAATTATGATTCGCATGTTACATATGTTAAGGTTACAATTCTCGCACGAATACATAAACACACCCACACACTCATATACACACACAAACAGACATTTACTTACACGAACACGTATACACATGATCACACAATACACGAACACATACGCACACTCACAAACACATGTGCTCACACATAAGTCGAAAACACGCACACACAGACTAGAACTCGAACGTGATTGGTTTAAAATAAAAACATCCTTTTGTTAGAAATATTATTTTAATAGCGCTTATCATACACATTATGCTTAAAAAGAGGGTGTTTGACTACATGTCGTAGTCGTCATCTTCACGCTTCCGTTTCTGTGCAACGTCGTCCACCTCCATCTTGACGGGACCCTGGGCAGATGGACCCGCAGTCACCCTCACAGCAGGCTTCGCTACCACCTGACATAAATATTTAGCTTTTTATTATGTATATATTGATGGCTCCTATGTATAAAGCCCAATTTCATTTTTAAATGATTGTCACCACATTTATCACCTTAGGTCGTTTTTTAAATCATATAGCTATTAAAACATGATGCTTAAAGACATCATTACTATTATTTATCTTTGAAACCGTTAATAAATATATTAAATTAAATTTCAACAAAGATAAATCAAATTCTCATGCTTATTGTATGGAGAAAGGTTCAGGGTATTATCTGAATTACAGACTATGTAATCTGATCATAGACTTACCACAAAGTTAACAGATAACAGAAACACTGTCTTACTAAAGTGTTGCCATACTTAAATATCTACATGTATATTATAAGTATCTTTGCATTGTTTCACATATTTCCTTAGGTTAAAATCATCCCATATGTGAGAACTTTATCACTGACCCTTATATGGAATTAACTTGGTCAAGGTTGAATAACAGGGTTAAAGATTATAAAGTCCTTGCTGACACAGTGTCTGTTGGGTCTTAACTCGTGGATGTATCAAATTAAATTATACTATAAACCACAGGGCAGCAATCATTTCTTATCATATAATCTTTATCAATAGCGTTAAGTATCTGTGAACTGTGTGTTTAGTCTATGATTAGAACCATAGAGATTAGACCAATACAGAGATTACCTGCCAAATTGGGTCCAGGAATGTTCGCCTTGGTCGTCCCCTTCCAACTTTCCCATTCACTCTTAACTCATACATCCTTTTAGTCAGTCTACTTTCATTCATACTCTCTATGTGACCAAACCATCTATGCATACCTTTCTCAACTTTAATCACTATATCTTTGATACCACATTATATGTTATTTGGATAAAGGTGTTTTAATTTAATTAACATTCTAAGAGAATATTTTCATATTATATTTTTAGGTATACGAGTAGATTTAGGGACAGAGGCACAGCTTTTCTTACCTTACTACCAGAGGTGAACTTCAGTACTGGTTTGGGAACAACACTCGGCTTTGATGTTACATTGACAATAGCACCAGGTGGTCTTTTCACCACCACATTCTGCTGACCACCAGGAGGTTTGGATGTTACAGTCTTTATAGTTGGGGTAGTGGGAACAGCTGCTTTTGGTAACACCTTTTTAGTAGCTGGCTTTAATCGATAGTTGCAAGATGACAAGCAGTAACTGGAAAATATTGTAATTTGTAACATAAATCCTGCAGTATGTAAAAAAATAAACACCATCGTGGTATATACCCGTTCAAATAGTCAATATGTTAATAAACCATGAAAATTTAAGTTTTAGACATTTATAAAGCAGCCAAATAACATACCACTGCTGGACTCTCTCATAGGAGGGTTATTAGAATATAGACACATCACACAGCTCCACTATAAGTTGGCAGGGTGTAACCTAGGATATAGATGTTTCCTCATCCTTCTGAATTTTATGTTAGAGATTTAACGTTATAGTGCTATAACTACATAAGGCAAGGTAAGTAGCAGCTCCTTAACATTGCACTGGGCACAGGCCTCATTCATAGGCGAGAGGGTTTTTAGAGCATGGGTCCACCATGCTACTCAACTGCAATTTGGCAGGATTAGTACACAAATGCACTCACTATTCATACACTATCATAGTCCCATGTGACAGAAATCAGACAAATGGAGACAGACTGACAGCTTTACCTGCTGACCGAGGTAAAGCATGTCACCAGCTTACCACATTCTGGCAAATATTGAGAAAATATTAACAAAAAACTCATTACCAATTTTAAAATTCGTCTGACCTTGGATTCAGACCCATGACCTCAGGTCTGTAGCTGAAGATGTTGACAACTACACAAATGAGATAGTCATTGAAACATATAGATGGCCCCTCAATATGAACATTAACTTGTATTTTCAACGCATTTATAGCATAAGTTAAGCATAAAATAGGTATTTTATCCTTAACTTACCTTAAGTAGGAGGTGTCTATAAATATTATGCTTGTTTAATAGGTTAAAAGCTATAATTACTTGTAATATAACTTTGATCTCTTGCACTTTTAGCACAAAAGATCAGACATGAACAAACAACATAAAAATAGTCTTGAAACTTATATGTATGAATTTTTATGATTTAAAAAAAAGTTATGGTCTAAATTACTTATGAACAAAAATGATAAAATTACCTTGCCTGTATATGTAAATTTATATTCTATATATTATGGCATACAATACAAAACTAGGAATATTGTTAGCAAAGAAAAAAATGTTTGAAGTGACAGCTTGGTTATCAAAAGAGTTGAAGAGAAATAGAAGAATGTGTAATTATATATAGGGAAAGGCCATAAGGTTGTTTATTTTCATTTGGGCAGCAAATATCTCACTTGGATGCAGGATGGTTTAACCTGGTCTGCAACAACCAGGTTAAACACAGTCAATTGCAACAAACTTAAAGACACTACTTACATATTAATACTACCACAGCAACAGATTTGGTGGGTTTTAAAGGTTTTTAATATTCCCAATTCTTTAGCAATTAAAATCACGTATTTTGGAGATGCAGTAGTGTTAATATGTAAATACCCTTTACATAAATACTATGAATTTATTACACTCCAGATTTAAACCCAGGAGCTGACGTTATTTTGCTGAGGCTAACACTTGACCATTGAAGCAGTTTTAACCAATGAAGCTTATAAATCAACCAACCGGTCTGGTGGAAGCCTCAAACCACAGTGAGGCTTAATCAAAGGCAGTGGGGTAACATTTTTTACTCTTGCAACTTCCAGCAGGACTTCCCTTGGAGGTGGAGTTGTAAATGATTTGTCAACTTGCATCTGAACTGCTAATCTAACATCTTCTAAATCTATAGCTTTCTTCTTAGTGTGATTAGCGAATACTCTAGCATCTTCTAGAATAGAGGTTACATATCGATATGTGAATTCTAGAAGTTGGTTAACAACACGGGGCTCGTATTCCTGAACACCGACTTCTTTCATAATAGACATGATCACTTGGGCATCTTTAGGTATATGTTTTGTTTGAGAACTCAACTTCGATTTGTCTTTATCCGCCATTTGGCTTACCTAACAATTGTGTGCACTAAAAATAATTAAATAATTTTGTCTCTTAATAAGTTAATATGCCAGATATATGCGGAATTGGAATGTATTACTGTTTGTTTACAAAAAATACATTTAGTGATAATTTTGTGAGGAAATTGTTCACGAATTGTCAAATTTTGACATAAGGTTTTTTTACGGTCTCGAGTTCTAGGTTTTTACGGTGAATTGAATGATATTAAACTCTCAAGTGTTGCCATTATTGTAATAGGATTGTTGCGCTTCTGGATACATTTTATTGAAGTATTAAATGTTTAGACTAAAAAAATATGTGTTTATAACATGTAATTTTTAAAAACCTGTAAAAGCGTAGGCAAATAGCATAACTTTTGTAAATGTTTCATTTTCTATGTTTTATAATGTTGCTCGTTGATGTTTACTTTAACACATAAAGAAATTAAAATAGATTACAATAATCTTATAAATTAAAAGAAGACTAGGTACTTCATACGTTTATTTATCCATAACAACTCAAAATGGCGGCAATATTTAAAATAGGCATGACAATGACGTATGAAATTTCGAACATGACTTGGATGACTGTCCGCGTGCGCGGCGTTTCTGCGACTGCTCCAGTGTGGCCAGCTAGCAACCAGTGTGGTCAGCTACAAACTGGGGTCGTCGTCGTCGTCGTCGTCGTCGTCGTCGCTTCAACCGATGGACGTCCACTGCTGGACATAGGTCTCACGAAATGATGCCCACAAGACCCGATCTTGTGCCGCCTGGCTCCAGCGGCTACCGGCGATCCTCCTTATATCGTCGGTCCACCTTGTGGGGGGTCTTCCTACACTGCGTCGTCCAGTGCGGGGTCGCCATTCCAGCACTTTCCGACCCCAACGTCCATCGGTTCGTCGGACTATGTGCCCCGCCCATTGCCACTTCAGGTTCGCGATTCGTAGAGCTATGTCGGTGACTTTGGTTCTGCTACGGATCTCCTCATTTCTGATTTGATCGCGTAGAGAAACTCCGAGCATAGCCCTCTCCATCGCACGCTGAGTGACTCTGAGCTTCCGCATGAGGCCCATAGTCAGCGACCACGTCTCAGAACCGTAGGTCATCACTGGCAACACGCACTGTTCGAAGACTTTGGTCTTCAGGCACTGAGGGATATTGGACGAAAAAGTCTTCCGGAACTTCCCGAACGCTGCCCAACCGAGTTGGATTCGGCGGTTGACCTCTTTCTCGAAATTGGACCTACCTAGCTGGACTATGTGTCCCAGGTATGTATACTCGTCAACAATTTCGAGTGTAGAGTTCTCAACGATGACTGGGTGGAGCGGAACATGGATATTGGACATAACTTTCGTCTTATCCATGTTCATTTTTAGGCCCACCTGTCGAGAAGCTCTGCTGAGGTCATCGAGCATTGCATTGAGATCTTCCAGAGTCTCTGCCATAATGACCACGTCGTCGGCAAACCGTAGATGAGTGATGTACTCGCCGTTGATGTTGATGCCCAGTCCGTTCCACTCCATAAGCTTAAACAGGTCCTCCAACGCCGCAGTAAAGAGCTTCGGGGAGATAACATCTCCCTGTCGCACTCCACGCTGCAGTTGGATAGACTCTGTGCTTTGGTCCTGTATACGGACTGACATAGTGGCGT
>JACTOM010000625.1:608776-635156 GCA_015832385.1 Elymnias hypermnestra | reverse complement strand
CGTGGTTGTGCCAGTAATCACCACGCTTGGCAGGCGGGTTGGTGATCGCAGTGCTGACCCTCTCGCACCGATAACGCTGCTGCCCGTTATCGGTCTGTGACATTTAGGTCAGCGGAGAATGGATATACCGCCATTTATCGGTATGGGAGTTAGATAGGAGAGCTTGGAATATGGGATTAGGAGAGTTTTGGGAAGCATTGGGGTAAGGTATAGGACATTACTGCCGCGGATAGGGGATTGAAGAGCGGTAGTAATCGCTCGAGGCACCTGGGGTCGCTTACCCGCATGCTTAGTTAGTAACCGGAAAGATTATCTGACTAAGCATCCTCTAAAACAAACTGGGGTGGCCCTCTACAAATCGGTGTGATATTTCTAACAATAAATTTATCAGAATAGCAATTTCACAATCATCCAGTAAATCCATTCCTTGGTTTATAGTAAAAACTTTACTTTGTAAAAAAAGCGATAGTTTTAGCATTAATTTGTTTTGGTAAGGTAATTAATAAAGTAATGCTGTTGTTGCGTATAATAAATTAAAAGTGCGTGCGTACAAACTAGACAAGTGAGTAGTGAAACTTCTTTGAAAAAGCAATTTTTAATTCTTGTTTATATTTCTACAAGTCTAAAACTTTAGATTTCAGAGACTAAGAGGAAGGGAATAATTAATACAAATATTACAAGAGAATTATTAAAGTATGAGTTGAATATAATGTGGACTGTATAGCGGTTATAAATAAGAATAAAGGAAAAAAAAAGAATTTAGTGAGGTGTCCGCGTAAGAGGTGATATGAGACGAAGGGAGAAAGGAATCCCGTGCACGTACCTGGATTGTCGGGCTCTCCATCTACTTCTCGAAGTAGAGTTGTGCACGGGCGTGGATGCGGCGGCGTGTAAGAAAGTGATAGTGGTAACTGTATCATTATCACTAGCAGTTATTGTATCTTCTAGACGAAGACACAAGCATAATTCTTTGCGGTCACGGAACACTACTTGTCGCTGCGGATGCGTAAGCGAGTATATGCAAGCGAGGGAAAGGTTAGGGTACTTGGGAAAAGATGTCATTACGCGGCAAAATATTAAGACCAATGTACCGCCAAAGGTGGCGTTACCAATCTGTAAAACACTTATTAAATTATTAAAATCTGATATTTCATTCAAAAGATGTAAGGAATTTAAAAAATCTCAATCTAAAGAAAATAATGTATCCTGAGTCGAACTCCAGAGTGTCAAATGTTGTGTATGGGGACCTGCTGAGATAACAAACTATAACAAAGAAACTTCTCTAAGGTTATAGAAGAGAGTTTTGCTTTTTTAAATTTTGTTTCTATTTATAATAATCAAGCTAAAAATTACTGGACGGATTAAAAAAATCTTTTAATAGCATTTTTTTTCAATTCTTGTGATAGTAGCACAGTATTTTTAAATTTGCTAATGTCGAAATGTTACGAATTTAAAAATAAATTAATTAGATACATATTTGTTGTGAAGTAAAATCTGTATTTTGATGAGATTACGAATGTAAGTGTGTATCTAATAATCTGAAAGGAAGAAATTAAAAACTAAGTGTAATACAACTTTTATGTTAACGAAAATAAATCCTTAGTGGAATCGGAGATTTTTCTAAAATCTTGTTCATTTTCAATATAAAATTAAGAACCATAATTAGAGACAGTGAAATCCTGTATCACACAAGTATTAGAAATCAATAGTAAAAAAAGTAAGTAAGTAGCAGCCCTTTAACGTCCCACTGCTGGGCACAGGCCTCCTCACTCCGAGGAGCGAGGGTTTTTAGAGCGTAGACCCACCACGCTGCTCCACTGCGGATTGGCAGGTACAGTACACAAGTGCACTCTCTATTCCTTCACTCTCATAGTCCGATGTGACGGGAATCCGACACGACCGGAGAGAGATCAGGCGCAGGACCGACGGCTTAACGTGCTCTCCGAGGCACGGGGGTGGATCACACCGCCAACTTCCCAACTTCGGGCAAATATTGAGAAAATCTTAATAGAAAACTCAATATTGATTTTTGAATTGGCCCGACCCGGGACTCGAACCCAGGACCTCATGTCTGTAGTCGAACATGCTAACCACTAGACCAATGAGGCAATTAGTTAGTAGAAATTAATAGATAGATACCGTATGGGCGGGCTGGAGGCTGGAGGATTAGATAATGACGTAATAAACAGAGTAGGCGTGATTTGGATAACTCTTCACCAATGTGCCAGGTGGTATGAACTGGCAACACAGAGGGCTATGGCGCAGCAAGCAATTGGCCAATTACGTTATCTGTGGTTGCACCAATTGGTATGCAAGTAATCACTCACTTTCACTAGGAGAGCAGCATGAATACTCCTTTTGGCCATAGGTAATACCTGTATACTGGTGACTTCTGGCGATCTTGAAACTCTTACTGTTTTCTGCACTCCTGATATTGCAACTGAATTTAGATTACACTTTTCGGTGATTTTGTGATTTTAAAAATAAATTTTCGAGGACTATTGGGCTCAACTACACCTCGCGAAGGTCCAGGGGACCGGGAGGAAAAAAAATCAACAGGCGCATGTTGTTTATATTTATACAAATGTAAAACTTTCGATCTCCGAGACTTGAAGAGAATACGAATAGATTATTGAAATCTCAAATTATAAATGAAGACGCCACGTGTCTTGTCAACGTGACAAATTATTAATTTTTGTTTTGAATTTAAAATTTTGAAAAGATTTATGAAATATTTTTATTTTGTAGGATTCCACGAGGTATTTTATGAAAAGTATATTAAATGACGAGTGGGAAATTAAAACGACACATGTTATTTGTAAATATTAAAACTACCTAACCTTCAAATTAATTAGCATAAAAATAGCTGCACATCTTCGTGACGCTAAAGAAGTTTTACTTCAAAAATTGGTGTATTTGATTAAATAAGTCCATAAATCATAAGAAGTAAAATAGTATGCTACTCTTTTAGATTGTATAATCACTTACAATAAGATGAGATCAACAAAAAAATAGATAACACTATTATACTAGTTAAGTAGGATAAAAGCTAAAATTTTTTTGTAACAATTATTTTTAAGCATGAGTGGATTAAAACTGAGTGACAGAGTAAGAAATAGTGTGATAAGAGAATGTTGTGGTATAAAAGAAGATGTAGTGACTAAAATTGAGAAAGGTATGCTTAGATGGTTTGGGCATGTAGAGAGAATGAATGAAAGGAGACTGACAAAAAGGATTTATGAGTCAAGAGTGAATGCGAAAGTTGGAAGGGGAAGACCAAGGCGAACGTTCCTGGACCAAATCCAGGACATTTTAAATAACGGCCAGGTCAAGAGTACTCTAAACCGACGAACTTGTATGAAAGGTTTAATGAGAATGAAAGAAGCGAAGGAGATATGCAAGGATCGTGGCAAGTGGAAGGATGTTGTCTCTGCCTACCCCTATGGGAATGAGGCGTGATGTTATGTATGTATGTATATATTTTTTGTAACGTTAATTGTATTTTTATTATCATGAGATTCATAGTCAATTTTTAATTTATTAGATATTCACTGTATACAATAAGAAAATGAAACACACTGTGTATAATAACCATTTCGATTTATTCAGTTAAAATATGAAATAACTTACGTGTACAGTAAAAATAAGTTGTTTTTAGATAATCGAAGTGTAACCCAAGTTTACCACTAACAGCCGCTCGGCTTTCAACATTCTACTACCTTAAACCTTGTTTTACCAAGTGTACTAAATACGATCTAAAGATTACATTATTGTAATTTGCATAAGGTACAATTAACATATAAATGGACAATTTGGACGTACAGTTGTGAATTCTTTATTAACTATAGCGATAAACTGATGGCCCTACAGGCGGCATGTTCGCTTCACTTTCGTTCCATTAGTCTTATATAATATTTACAATTACTTATATTAAAGATTTACTCCTTTATTATCTGTATACTTTGACTTTTATAGATTATATTTTAGAAAATATCAAATATATACGTTTCTTCGAACATTTCACAGATAATATCTTTAATGTCACAGCGGATGACAGATTGTCAACAATAAATCTATGGTTTATCCGCCATGACACCAAAGACAATAGAGAATGTTATGCACTGACGGAAATAGAACTTGTTATTAAATTAAATAGCCATTTTTGTAATATATTACTTCTTTTGTATATATTTAGAAAAAGTTAATTCATTTTAGGTACTTTCTTATTTAGATTGTTAATATTTCATGATATCTGTTGGCTATTATTTTACGTATCAATGGTAAAGGTTTAGGGGCGTTAAGGGTCCCAGAAAAAATAGGGGGGGATTTGTCATTTCATTAACTTTAAATTTCATTAAAATTAATATTTCTCATTAGACAAAAAATAAGAATTGCTTTTTGTTTTGTTATCACAATTTGCACTTTTCTAAATAGGATTTGTTTTTATAAATAGAATAGATAACAGATCCATTATATTTCGTTTGATTTGAGATTGTCAATTTAGTCTTTAATATGAAATGAAATAATATGATTAATACAGAGTAAGTCTATTGCGTTAGTGCACACAGTTCTGATCGACAAGACGTCAAATTTATCGCCAAAAAAATGTCAATTTTAAAACCCCTCTGAAGCCAAAAGAGATATGTAAACATTTCTAAAATTTACATGTAAGTTTTGGCTTCCACAGCTTTCCAGAAACCATTTATATGGAACAAAAGTAAAGTAACATTCCTAAATAACAGCGGCAGATTAATCGAGCTTGTTTTGCTTGGATTAGAAAATTAACCTAGATCTATCGAAACGTCCTTGATATGTTTGATATGCAAAATAAGGTTAAGATGGCAATTTGCGCTTCGGGAGGGACAATACAAGTGTCTTATTGCTTTAGTACGATCGATTACAGTCACTTTTGCATTCTGATGCTTTTCGGTACACCATAGACAGAACTAAACGAATGCCTCGTGACCGAGTAAATTATTTTCATATATTTTTTAAACATAGACTAGAAGAATCTCAACGGATATATATATTTCAGAAATTTGATCGTGAATAATAGATATTCACAAACTCCATCCTTAGTGACCTTCTTTGACCTTGACCAAAGACAAGGCCAAAGAGTGCATTTAGTGTTTTAAAACTTACACATAATTGCATTAATAATAATACATTAACACATATTTCATAAATTTAAAATTTCTGAATGCAAAAAAAATATGTGTATTATTGTCTAGAAGAAATTTTCTGAGATTCTTTCAGTTTTCAAAGATATCTGTATTACTGTATCCAAAGTGCTCGTATAGTTTTGTCTATGGTAACGTCACTTCACAAACGAGTTACCGCCCATCTTTAATCTATAGCTATAAATTGTGCTATTTGCTGTAACCACCCAATTAAAGACTATCAACATTCTTTGTTTACACTTATCATATAATTATATCACCTAGTGAGGTTTCAAACAATAACCTACGATATACCTCACACGTGACCACGACACGATAAAATCTGTACAACCTTTTTTCAACAAAACTTTAAATATATCAATTGTTTATGACAGAGGTGGCCAATATCGATTTTTATACTGATCGATTCATAAATAGCTTTAATTAATACATTGGATTTAAAGCTAATAGCGAACTAAATAGCTTGACATATCGCTGCTTTATATAAACAATCACAGAATTTTAATATTTTTGTTTATGTCACAGTAGAATACACTCTATCTTGTGTCAAAAACTCACATTTAAATGGATAAAAGAACCCTCGTGACACCGCTCCATTTTCAAATAACTCCCTTATAAAGTTATCTTTAAAAATATATTATTTACCAGTAAACAATATATTTTTCAATATTTAAAATTATCTTCCTTGAACTATGCCAATATTCTTCTAAAGCATCGATATGTCACGTGACAATTCCTCTTCTACTTTTATTCGATAGTCTACAAGTCTATGGCTTCTAGAATTTGATTGTCTATGGTCTACTATTGTCTATGATAACTACTGGATCGCGCATGTCAAGTGAATTGTCTATGAGATCAATGATTGATATAAGATCGATCACTACAGAACAAATAATTGGCCACTTGTCTTTTGTTATTAAAATGATAGTCTAGAGTCAATTTTTTTTCACTTTATTACGTATTTCCGTTGCCGTCATGGCCTAACGTGTGAGGTTGCTCTATAAGATACTACTTAGGTAAAAATGTACTTATTGATCTACTCGTACTCGTAGTCAATACAATATATTCAACAACGCAACTAGGGACTACTTACGAAAAACTATGAACATCACAAAATCCCGACTAACTGACAGTGTGTTGCTAATTAAAAAAAAACGTGTCGTCTATAATAACATTGGTAGAACGCGCGCATACAACAAACACACACGTGAACACTTTTCTGCATATATAAAATCGTATATTAACATAAACACATGAATTCATTTGCATATCATTAAATGTCGCTTCACATAATTCATTAAGATTTGTAGTCATAAATGCATTTGTATCGATAAACACTCGCTGTGTTGATATTTTTCATACATACATTCATTCATTCATATCTTGGTTCATTGGGTTCGTGGCATTCATTTGCATCTATAATTATTATTTTATTTAATTTCCATTATAACATTCTTCTATAATCAAATTAGTAACAACAATCATTCATTCCTTGTCAAAGTTTTCATTCATTCCATCATTTGATTCGCATCACTATATATATCTGATTCAAAGCATTCGTTTGGATCTCCACAAACATTCATTTATTTGTATACAACAATTTATTTATTTTCCAAGTATTTTATTAAAATTGCAACAGTTTTAATTCAACATTCATCAATTTACCAAGTTATTTAAGCAAAAAGTATCCACGTGTTTGCTCCACAGTTGCAAAGTCATATTAATAAAAAAAAAAACAATCGAGTACCTACAAAGATACTATGGCAAAAGACACAGAATGGCACTGCACATGTAATTCGTTCTGAAATTCATTATATTGGCAAAACGGGATCAGAAAATAGACTTTCACTAGCAATATTGCAATATATTCCGTACACCTAAGTAAACTATAAAAAAAGTGATTGCACATTAAAAAAATAATACAACAAAGTAAGCTCAACACCGTAGTCTCATCAAATGTAAATAAAAAAAAAAAACAAGGAGACGGTCCATTTCCAACACATAAACAAAAACAAAAAAAAAATAGCAACAATTTTTTTCTTAATTTATTCATAAAATACATATGATTGGGAAAGTAATTGTTTGTGTTAAAATGATAGATTTAGTTAGACCGCCCCCTTTGCAATCGGTCAAACGCCTCCGTCACACAATCAAATGTTAATATTTTACAAAAATATCCAAACGTATTAAATTCAGTCCACATCGTGTAAAAATCACCAACGTTTTATTTAGCGAAAGGCACTCCTCTATGCAAAACAACGCGGGTTAAAAACTTTTAGCAAAAGTCCTTTAGAGGTCGCTTGAAGGGCGATAATTTTCATCACTACCCTCACACGAAAGCATCGCCGGAGGGTAGTTCGGATAAATTCGCGAAAAAACAATGTCCACCGTTGAGCTCAAACAAAGGAACGTGTTCAGACATAACTTATATCCTATATATAATTAGAAACAGGAAGAAACTACAATTAATAGACAAGATAACAGTTCCCGAGTGAATTGGAGTCATCTAACTCCCTACTGTGTTACACTGTCTTTAGCTACAAGTGTACTGTTGTGTCGTGGCGCGACACGTGCTCAAGCATGTCAAGAGACATCCGCATATTGCACAATTTGAAATTAACTTCATAAAATAGATAATAACGTCCCGGAATATGCTGACACTTGCCACAAACACGCCGAGACTTATCAAGACATTTATTGACATGCCTCAATGCGTCACGACATATCTCGAAGACGCCAAAATGCGTTAAGAACTGTCACAACACGGCAAATCATACCCAAACGTGTAAAGACTTATCCAGACTCATTTTGACATGGCCCATTTATCTTCAAATGTGTCAAGACTATTTAGACATACCTAAAAGTGTCAAAACACGCGAAAATGCGTTGAGACGTGGCAAGATATATGCAGACTCATTTGTGTCACAATGACTTGACACAATGTGTCAAAGCTATCTATTCTTACCCAGGCTTACCCAGAGTCATTGAGACATACCTAAAAGAGTCAAAATGGTAAACAATGTGTAAAAACCTTTCCACAAGACACATCTAAATTAGTCAGGGCTTGACACAACGCGCTAAGATGCCACATTGCGCAAAGACAAGCCACAATAGGTTAAAACTTGTGACAAAGCTATTGACATGCCACAATTCCCAAAGACCACGCCATAACGCGTTAAGATATACCACAGTATGCCACATCGGGCAAAGATGTGTTGAAAATTTGCGAATTTCCTAAGACAATGCCACAACACGCCAAGTCTCGCCACGATACGCCAATACATTCGTGTGTACGTGATTACCGTACGTCATTCAAACGCACACGCGGTGCTATTGCACGGCACCGCAATAAATATATACATCAGTTTCCTTTATTGTGTAGTTTTTTTTTCATATGAGAGCATCGGCTCAGCGTCGCCGAGGGTAGTCCGATATAGTCTTAGCACTATACTCGTAGCTCATGTCTCGGCGGTTAGCTCGGCTGAAACCTGGAAAGGAAATCGATTCGAATCAAAATGCAACAGTAAATAATTTAAAGAGCTATATGAAATCAATTATACATTTTCAATATAAAAATTTCAAGGTTAAACGAAGGGCATATGTAGAAATTTTTATCCTATGTGTATTATGTTCATATTATATTCAAAAAAAGAAAATGACAGTTCACGGCGTATATATATTAGAAAACTTGTACGTCCATAAAAATATTGACTCTTTTAGGAAGAAAAGTGAATGCACCTCATATAACTTAAGAAATGGAAATAAAATTGCTGTAAATTCTAGTAGGCTACATAAAATTGACAAGTCATTCAAGGGTAACTGTATACGTTTCTATAATAAAGTCCCAGAAGAAGTTACAAAGATGTCTCTTAATGAATTTAAATCTTTTATTAAAAGGAAACTAATTGATAAATCATTCTATAATTTGAAAGAATACTTGGAAGACAAAAAAGCGTGGGAGTGAATCAATTGCTCTATACGTATATAGATATAGAATAAATTGAAAATATATATTGCAATGATGATAACAAAAAAGTTTTTGTTGTGGGCTCTTCTCAGATCAGGGCGCGAAGGAACCCACGTAACTTTAGATTGTAAGTCGTTCTTTTATGTTATCATCAGTCATTCATTTAAATAATTCAAAAGTGCTGTAATAGGCCTACTTGAATAAAGATATTTTGACTTTGACATGCAATGCGAAATACACACATTATTGCACATAATATTCGTATATTAATACAAAATATAATAATTATTATAAATTTTTTGTTTATTTATTCATGCTTTATTGTACACCACACAAACTCATTATACATTAGAAAGGAGACTTAAACTAGGTAAATTAGTGACGGACAAAAGGCGGTCTTATCGCTTTAAAGCAATTTCTTCCAAACAACCTTAAGGAAGGAGATTTAGTTAAGAGTTTAAAGGTAGGTGGTGAGAATAGTAAACACATTACATACATAAATATGTCTCAAAATAGAATACATACTATATATATATATAAACATAAATCTAAAAATATAATCAGATGCATAAATACGTCGCGTCGTTATTACAACGGAATACGCTAAAGGGAAAGATAACTAATACTTTAAAAGTGTCTAGTTATGTATATTTTACAAATATTACTTTAACTATATGTTTGATGATTTATTAAAGTATATTAAATCATTTAAAAAACGTCGTAAAAACACCTAGCCAGAGCAGCCGTAGAGTTGAATATGACTAAAATTAAATATAATCTGTCGTTTGCTATGTAGTTTCCTTTAGATTCGATAGATGGCGTTAAGGGCGACACTATAGCGCCGCTAGATGTCGCTAGAAGTCTACGACGCTATGATAATCCACGATGAAATAAAAAGGTCAGTCAGCGGGCCTCGGTATGAGCAATGGGAGGAATAAATGATGAGGGTCGCGAAAGGTATCCAAATGTTGGTCAAGTAAATAAGAGCGGGTAATTGACAAAAGTCAATATCAGATTGTGAGAGTGTTGGGCATAGCCCGAATTACTGAGCGTGGACATAGGACGTAGGCAGGAGCCTTAGGAGTGGGGGATGGATATAGGTGCAGCAGGTTGTGGAGTGATGGTGGCGAGCTTAACGTATGTTGTTAAGCTAGCTATACCCGTGTGGTTAAGCGTTTAGAGTTAGTGAGCCCTATCTAAGAAGCGTTGGGGAGTGTTACGTATGCGGTGGTGGCGGGCTTTACCTATGTACTATTGGAGAGTTATACCTATATAGTGTTGGTGAGCTTTTCATATGCCGTGTTGACGAGCTTTACTTATGTAGTGTTGGCAAGCTATACAAAAGTAGTGTTGTCAGACTATACCTATGTAATGTTGGCGAGCTTAACCTATTCAATGTTGGCGAGCTTTACCTATGCAATGTTGGCGAGCTTAACCTATGCCATTCTGGCGAGCTTTACCTATGCAATGTTGGCGAGCTAGCTTTACCTATGCAATATTGGCGAGGTTAACCTACGCAATGTTGGTGAGCTTTACCTATGCAATGTTGGAGAGCTTAACCTATGCAATGTTGGCGAGCGTACCTATGTAGTGAGAGCGGGCTGCGCGTGGTCGGGTGGAGGCGCGTGGTGCGGCGCGGGAGGCGGCGCGGCGTACTCCACCACCTCCTGGTAAATGAGCTGCTTCCACTGCTCCACTGTGTGCTCGCGCTCGTCCACGGAGTGGTCGTAGGCGGCCGGCGCGGGTGCGTTCACCTCGCCCTCGTCGTACCTGCCGCCGAACGAAAAAACGTTTGTGAAACAAACCACCGAGGTCACTAAACGGTGCGTAGTTTCTTATTGCACAAACTATCACCGAATTAATTAATATGTCTATACGTGCGTTATACTATTATCATTATAGATTGCATTTTTTTAGGTAATTTAATTCTACCTTTGTTAAATTTGGTTGTAGTTGTGTTAGTTACGTATACTTGTACCTGTACCGCATCTCATTAAGTACTTTCCCATCACAAAGAGCTCCAGGAAGAGATCCTATTTTTTACGCAAATCTCTAATACAATTAACCTAAATATATTGTATCAGAATTCAAACCAACCATCTGTCTCACTCAAGTGAATGTTCGAAATAATACGCTAGTGAAACTGGAAGCCATATGTAAAGGCGTTCCTACAGGCTGTATACTAGGACCTATACTATTGTTGCTATATACTAAAGTGATACCCAAAATGAAATTTACCAGATGCTGAAATTTTTATAAGTGTTTATTTTACACTTGTACATTTTGATAACAACACTTGCGATCAAGAATATTTCAATGCAAAATTGAAGTTCAAACATGGTATTAAATAAACAGTTGGTCTTGCGGCAGTTGACTGTGACGTCAAGAGGCGGGACTGATGGTAAGCTTGCTTCTGCGGGGCGGAGACTGATGGGGACTTACCAGACGTTGATGTATGGATGCAGGAGCGCCTCATCGACGGAGATGCGCCGTTCGGGGTCGATGACCAACATGCGCGAGAGCAGATCGCGCGCCTGCGAGGCTTTGAGCCGATTGTGCTCGCTGCTGTCGGACGGGAACAGGATGTCGGGGAACAGGCGCTCGAAGCTGTAGCCCGCATAGCGTGGCCGGTTCTCCACGTAGTTGCGAACAGTGGGCTGCAGCCGCGCCATGAATGCCGCCGACGGCGTGCCCAGTTGCTCTGGGAAAACGTACACACATTCTGATTAAGAGTCCTAGATGCAATGTGTAAAGGCCAAAATAAAAGCCAGCTCCTTAATACCCGAACTTACACATTAGTCATACAAAGCATGATGGAATATATTAAAACCAAGAGAGAAGATACACTTGGGACATTAAAAAGTTATAAGAAGCTTGGACTTTTGAAATGTTTTTTTTTTAATTGAGTGTTATACTAGTGTCAAAGGGATCGCTCACCGATGATCTTGTTCCACTGGTCGATGTGGTCGGTGCCGGGGAACAGTACGCCGCCACGGATCATCTCGCCCATGATGCAGCCCACGGACCAGATATCCACATTCTCCGTGTAGCCCATGCCCAGGATCACCTAGAACGAGGCATTTATTGCTCACAAAAACGAACAATAAAAAAAACACATCCACGGAACATCTGCCATCATATTAAACTAAACACTGTAAACTATATAAGTGGGTATAGCAAGAGGGATGGCAGATTGCCGAAAACCGAGTAGGAGAAGGAGATGCTGCTATAGGTATTTAGCATTAAAATCGATAAAACGGCTCATGATATTGGCAAAACTATTATTAGAAAACACATGAAATGTGATGACAGAGCTCGATTAGTAACTATGAATAGTAAAGTAGTAACCACTAGTAATACTAAAGTAGAAACTAGCAATAATACAGAACTCACAACTAAGTCAATGACAAAGTAAGTATTAATAGAAGAGTAGACACAAGTAGCGAAGCAGTAACATGTGATAGTAGAAAGTGTAAATGATACAGAAACCAGTTCTAGTCATAGAGTAGTAACAGTAATTGTAGAGCAAGAAATCATAGAAGAAGAGTAACTAGTCGTAGTAGTAGATTTGTAATTGGTAAAAGTAGAGTGGTGACTAGTAATAAACGAAAAGACAATTAAAATTGTCGTTATTTATCCACAGGTTTGAATATAGAAAATATCCTTTAACTCGTCCGCTGTAAATTTTAAATTCATTTAGAATAGATGATGAAATATTGGTTATTAACGAATTATTGTAAGAAAAAAAAAACTCACCTCAGGGGCTCTGTAGTATCGAGTGACGACGTAGGGTGTCATCATGAAGGTGGTGCCCGCCGTGCGAGCCAACCCGAAGTCTAAAATCTTCAATGTACAGTCGCTTTTGACCACAATGTTGGACGGCTTTAAGTCCTGGAAAACAACGTAGCTGGACTTTATAAAACTCAAATACCTTTAGACGGGTCATAGGGCTTACTTATGAAGATTTTTGCGTTATCGACTTAACATAGGTTGTACTCATAGCAGAAGCTTAGTACTTAGATCCACCACACTATGTGGAATCGGAGGCTGTACCTCCACCAAAGCCTCTTGTAGGACATGAATATTTTGAATATTATTGAAAATTAATGAAATAAATAAAAGCTGCCACTCAACCGTCGGTGGCTGGGTCAGGTTTGCAGGCACAAAAAAGCTATAGCATCATCAGATCTGAAATGAATCTTGATACTTTTAAACTCACCCGGTGTATGATACCAGCAAGATGCAAGTGCTTGATGCCGCACAGCATCTGGTACAGCAGGTAGCTCATCCTCTCGTGGTCCAGGTCCATTTGTATAACCTGACACAGGTTCGCGTCCATCAGCTCCATAACCAGATAAACATCTTGGAACTCTTCTAGAGTTTTCTGTGGCGTGAACGCGTTTAGTAGACCGATGATCTGGAATAAGGACGGACTTATATCAACCAACCAACAAGATGCTATTGGATTATGGGTATAAATAAATACAAATTATGGGCCTCCTAAGAAACCTGAAGTTTCGGGCGATTAATAGGGTTACATTTGTAGTTTCTTAACGGGGTCAGAGATGAGGTGATCCGTAGAAGAATTAAGGTTAAAGACTAATGAATTGCTGGGCTGGAGTGGCATTAGACAGTGCAATAAACAGTTGAGGTCCAAAGATATTGGAAAGAGCATTTAGGACAGTATCCAAAGGACGTTAAGTAGATTACCGGTAGCCATTCGATTACAATGACATTCTGACGGAATTTGCCAGCAGGGCAGTTAATATTAAAGAAAGTCTAGTTACACTGGCACTTACATTTTTATGGTTGACGAGCTTCATCAGTTTGAACTCGCGATAGGCACGTTTGGCATGCGTCACGTTCTGGAAAGGCCGCGACAGCTTCTTGATGGCCACATTCTGCTGCGTCACCGTATCGTACGCCGCGCTGGGGACAGAACCCGGGACTTTCACACAGATGCCTCATTTGACCTTGAACCTGACCTTTGAGTAGTTTCATTTCGAAAATCTATAACATCAGTGATTTTAGCTAATATGTTTACTTACTTTTATTTTGTAAGCTTTCCTGATAAACCACTTTTTAGGGTTACGTCTGCCTGATTTGTATCAGGTAGTTCCAGATAGCTGGTGTGATAAAGAATGAGCTAGGTTATATTTTATAGCGATATTTTCGTATTACGTTTAGTGTCTTGTTACTTATAGACTGAACCAACTGGGTATGTGGAGAGTAGGGCTACTGAAAAGACCTCCACTTTTCGTTTCAGTTCCAAAAATGGAATTATAGTGATGAAACTAATATTCAAATAAGTTTTACATAAACGTCTTTTATGACATTGGTAGGACCAGAGATGTCGAAGAAGTGATCCAATTTGCATTACCAATCCTTAAAAAAATATTATATAATATAAAGCCATTCAAAATCATGCATTAATATTTAGATGATTAATGTATTATGAAGATTTTTAGTAAAATAAAAATGGGGTAACCAAAGACACATATAAATAATTGAATCCCTGATATATAAGTAGAATAGCATGTTTTTTAAAATTTCAAACCGGTTTTTTATGTATTATAACGAAGTCCATAGTTACAGAACAGGCTTACGGATAGATATATTATACTGTCCAACTACCAAGGGCATAAAAGCATAATAGTTCTAGTTGATCTATGAGTCAATACACAGGCAGATTCTAAAAATGGTTGCGCTGCAAATTGAAAAGCAGCTCAATTAAAACTGCTGAAACACCCAAGTCTAAATTTCAAAAGCCTTACTGCATAAGAGAAAGCTCCATGAGGCAGTTCGCAACTCAACCCAACAGTTAAACTGCAATATAGTTAATTTTGAAATCATAAAGGAAAAAGGAAATTTGCCATTTGAAACAGTCACTATTTAATATCGATGATATAAATAAGTTTCTTATTTAAGAAATTACAATTTTCCATCGTTGTCGTCGTCGGCCCTGCAACTGATGGACGTCCACAGCTGGTCTCAAGTACTACTACACATAGGTCTCAAGTAATGACGTCCACAAGGCCCGATCTTCCGGCGTCTGGCTCCAGTGGCTACTGGCGACCCTCCTTATATCATCGGTCCACCATGTAGGGGGGGGGGGGTCTGCCTACACTGCGCCATCAGGTGCGGGGTCACCACTCCAGCACCTTCAGCCCCCAACGTCTATCGGTCCTTCGGACTATGTGCCCCGCCCATTGCCACTTCAGGCTCGCGATTCGTAGGGCTATGTCGGTGACATTGGTTCTACTACGGATGTCCTCATTTCTAATTTGATCGCGTAGAGAAACTCCGAGCATAGCCCTTTCCATCGCACGCTGAGTAACTTTGAGCTTCCGTATGAGGCCCATGGTCAGCGACCACGTTTCGGAGCCACAGATCATCACTGGCAACATGCACTGTTCGAAGAGCTTCGTCTTCATGCACTGAGGGATATCGGACGAAAATATCTGGCGTAGTTTCCCGAACGCTGCCCAACCGAGTTGGATTCGGCGGTTGACCTCCTTCTCGAAATTGGACCTACCTGGACTATGTGTCCCAGGTATGTATATTCGTCAACAATTTAGTGTTGAGTTCTCAACGATAACTGGCTGGAGCGGAACATGGATATTGGACATAATTTTCGTCTTATCCATGTTCATTTTAAGGCCCACCTGTTGAGATGATCAGCTGAGGTCATCGAGCATTACATTGAGATCTTCTAGTCTCTGCACATTTCAATTTCCCATGGTATCGATAAATTTAAAACAAAAGAAGTTTTCGGTTAGAATGATTGAGAATCGCAAAAAACAGCAAATATAGATAGTGATTCTTCACAATATAATTTTGCGAATGATGAGAACTTCGCGGTAGTAGAACAAACAACCACACAAGATGAAAATATACATTTCAAACAAAGAAATAATCTTGAATAAAGAGAAAAACATAATGAATATCGATGAATATTTATCATCGGAAAGAAGATATTAAATAACAATTGTTCAGCGACAAATATTGTAGCTGATGTATGAGTTTGCAGTTCGGATTCAAATGCTTAGGCTGAATTTTAATCCACAGCTTAAATGAGCAACGAAAACCTCTATTTATTTAACGCACTTGGCGTAATACTCATAAACATCAGCTGATTCAAATGCTATTTCAAACACTTTTGCAGTTAGCCATGTCTTAATTGATAGCAATATGCAGATTTGAGCAGATTTATCAGCCAGTTTACAGCCAGAGTTCAAATGCTTAATTTGCATTTTATTTGCAGCTCAAACAAAGATTATATGGTTCAAACAAAACACTGACTAAACTATGAGTTTGCAGATCGGGTTACAATGGTCAAGCTACAACTGAATAAATTGAATTGGTTCGCTGCTTAAATTTGGCTTAAGATTAGATCTGATCAATAAGCCAGTTCACTTTCTAACCAAATCGGGTACAAATAGTTAACCTGCAATTTGACTCGTCGCTTAAATAAATACGCTGAGTTACCATTGCATTAATTCCGATCCAGTGATTTCCTATACCGTATAAAACTAGAAGCACGGCATCACGATGGCCAGAGTTACTTTGTGACCACGATCATTGCAAGTGGATCGAAATATCAATAGAATTCACAAACGTCAAAGTGGTATGTACCTGTTAATATAGTTTTCATTATCATACATACATAAATAGCATCACGCCTCATTCCCATAGGGGTAGACAGAGACCACGTCTCTCGCCACGATCCTTGCATATCTCCTTCGCTTCTTTCATTCTCATTAAACCTTACATACAAGTTCGTCGGTTTAGAGTACTCTTGGCCTGATCTTTATTTAAAATGTCCTGGATTTGGTTCAGGAACGTTCGCCTTGGTCTTCCCCTTCCAACATTCCCATTCACTCTTCACTCATAAATCCTTTTAGTCAGTCTGCTTTTATACATTCTCTCTACGCACCCAAATCATTTAAGCCTACCTTTCTCAATTTTATCCACATTATCATCTTCTTTTATACCACAACGTTCAGGTGGTACATATCTGTTAATACAGTTTTTAATATCATTAAAAAACGAAAATTTAAGTTTCAACAATCGGTTTTAGCAAATTTAGTTTGATCTTCTGAACTAACATATCCCATCCACAAGATGAAAGGACAAATTCCCAGAAACACCAAATGTTAAGATATGTTCGCAAAAATTAACACCCGAGGCCAAGTGCTTTTGAGATTTTACATTGCCTTTGGCAGTAATGCGAAAAGTTTCATTCAAAATAAATATAAAATAAAATGAAATGTGCTTTTGCTGAGTGATCACATGAACCGTAAGCCGTTTGGGCATGTCCCAAACAAAAACCCGGAAAACAAGACTCTTTATCTTTTGTTACATGCAAATAATTGATCACAGTGTCGATATATTTATAACAAATGAAGAAGAGATTGGATACAATCATAAAGAATCACAAAAAACAGGAAATATAGACAGTGTTTCTTCACAATATTATTTAGTGAACGATGGGATTCGCGGTAGTAGAATAAACAATCACTGATATAAAAGAAATTGAAACTGCTAAATACGAGACCAAAATACACATTTTAAACAACGAAATAACCTTGAATAAAGACAAAAACATTTATAAATAATATCAGTATTAGTATTTGCTATCAGAAAGAAGATATTAAATAATAAGAGGGGAATACTGGAACACTTAGAAGACAAAGTGGTGCTTTATACGTAACAGATGTGTATGAGATAAAAAAATTAGAAATAAATCTTTTGTCGTATATTATTCCTCTGGGAAGCCTTAAGCTAATTAATAAACAGATGATCGTGTTGCTTTCTATTTATTTTCGCTTTCAGGTTAACTTAACGAAAGTAAAATGTCAAATCTTCAATAATATCGGATTTTATTTATGAATTTGTCTTTAACAAAGATCTAGAATTACGATGTTCAAAATGGACTCCTTTATTAAACAGCGGTTCATTAAAATTACAAGTAATTATACAAGGATTGTTATTGATTAGGTAGAATGAGCCGTAGGAAGTTAGTAATTATCTTCAATTTATTTTACTATTGTATATTTCAAGTTTGTCCTTCGATATTAATGTCTTTTACTTTCTTGATTTTACATATTTTCTGTACATGTTTATGTTCTTTCTTTATGTTGAACGCAACCACGGTCCTTATAATCAATTTAAGGACCTTAAAGTGCATCCTCGATAATTTTAGGTCTTTCAATACGTTTTTAGCAAATTTGTTTTAATGTAATGTTAACATTGTGTCTCAAAAGAAATTTTATATTTATTTAGCTTATTGCGTGAACGCAACACATCCGAGGTGGGCGGGGGTTATGTCAATCGGTATCCTTTCTCTTCAGGAATTCAGTCGCTATGGCCTAATTTCGTAAATCAGGTGTTTGACAACGTTTACCAACGTTTTGTTTTGGGATGAAGCTCATTTTTATCTTAATGGCCACGTAAATAAACAAAACAGCCGCTACTGGAGTACGGTAAAGTGACCGTACGGGCTGCAATGTCGGTGTGAAGAATTATCGGTCTATATTTTTTGAAGATGAAAGGAAGTGTGCAGTTACAACGAATTCAGAGCGTTTTACAACTGCAAAACTTTCCTGGCTATAACCAAAGAACATGGTTCCAATACGACGGTGCAACTTCACACACGTCCAATATGTCTCTGTCACGTGTTCGTGAAATTTTCTCAGGCAAATTGATCCGAGATGACATAAATTGTCCTCCATGCAGTCCACATTTAACCCCTACGGACTTTTACCTATGAGGTTATCTTAGATGCAAAGTTTACGCCAATAAACCGACTTCACTGACGGAATAGAAAGAAAATAGCCGTCACGAAATGGCAACCATCCCTGACTCCTCTTGCCGAGCCGTCATCAGTAATTTTACTGTTCGATAGTCTACATTTAGACGATATTATTTTGAAGAAATAAATCCCCAAAAAGTAAAGTAAGTAGCAGCCAATTAACGTCCCACTGTATTTAATGTACTGTAATTAACAATAGTCCGATGTGACGAGAATCCGACACGACCGGCTTAACGTGCTCTCCGAGGAGAGGAAGGAGGAAAACTCAATATTGATTTTTGAATTGTCCTGACCCGAGAGTCGAACCCAGGACCTCACGTCTTTAGTCGAACATGCTAACCAGTAGACCAATGAGGCAGTTCCCCCCCCCCCCCCCTCAAAGTATACGTTAATAATTAATTAACTTTTCTATAAAATTTCTTTTGAGACACCCTGTATGAAATGTCTTTTAAATATAATTCATATTTCACGAAGTTAAGACAACCCGAGCGTCCAAGTTGTAGCTAGTTTCTTTTTCAATTTTAGGACATAAAATGTCTTTGAAATTCCGTTATGTAGAAATATGTGAGCCCTTAACACAAATATTAAGAAATTAGTCATCACAACCAAAGCGGGATGAGTGGATACATTCAAGCGTTCTCCAAGGTGGCTTACCACACCATGCCCTGCGCGCCCTCGCCGCGCCGCACTAGCTCAGTGTACCGCGTCGGTATCGTGAACACTGTGTCACCGAGTGCGACAGAGTAAAACTGAACCATTTCTATCAGCTAACGTACTAACTGGATCAGCTATAAAGAGAAATACAATTTACACTGGGAGGCGATGACGCGTACGGAACAGGAGAGCTCAGCGGTAACAGAGCGTGGAAACTTCGAGCCAGTAAAGATGCGGATGATGAAACTTTAATACGAAACGTATTTTTTAGAGTACGCATTGCACGCAATAATATAATTTAGGCATACTTTGAGTTAGATGCAGGGAAAGAAAGCCCTCTTAAGACAACAGAATAAACATTCCTGATCAATACATAAACGGTAAAGAAAGTTAGATTTAGAAGTGATGAAAGCCCAATTATTTCTACAGTTCTTTGCACATGTCGTGGATGTAACTTCTAAAATGCAATCAATATAGAAAAAGATCAAAAGCAGTGTGTTATAGATTGAAGTATCTGGATCGAAATGAATCTACGAGTAGAGTGCAAATAAAATACATGCCAGAAAAATGAAATGCGTGCAGAAATTTGTTTGTTCCGATATTCAAATACCGAAGTTTGAAGCTTTATTTTTGAGAGACATAATACAAGCTGAAAAGAAATCATAATTATGGTGAATACAAAGCAAGTGCAAAAAATGTAGCTAACTATGATGAATACACTAAGTAAAAAATAGGTAATTGTGTACACTCTAATTAGACTTCGGCTGAAATCAAAATATATACATATATTAAACGTTATGAGGTATACCAAAGAAATACTTTTGATTTTGATAAAAATAATCGAATAATGTAATGTGTATATAAAGGTTAAGCACTCGCTGATTTGACTGATTCATCAGGATTTGGATATAAGCCCTATTGCCTTGAAGATACGCAAAGGTGTTTTAAGAGTCTTACCAGTCGCGTTGCGTGGATAGAAAAAAGAGATGAAGAAGAAGGAAGAAGATGTAGTAAGTAAAACTGAGAAAGGTATGGTTAGATGATTTGGGCACGTAAAAAGAATGAATGAAAGGAGACTAACAAAAAGGATTTATGAGTCAAGAATGAAGTTGGAAGAGGAAGACCAAGGTGAATGTTTCTGAACCAAATACAGGACATTTTAAATAAAGACCAGGTCAAGAGTGCTTTAAACCAATGAAATTGTATGAAAGGTTTAATGAGAATGAAAGAAATGATGATATGCAAGGATTGTGACAAGTGAAAGGACGTGATGTCTGCATTCCCCGAAAGGAATGAGGCGTAATGCTATGTATGTATCAATTTTGTTAAATAACTTCTAGAATATTGTTGGTAAATGAAGATGTTGTTAAATGTAGTTGCCACTGCGTGTGTGTTCTCACCATACTATTCCTTGGGCGCCGGAGCCGATGGGCTTGAGGTTTTGGTAGCGCTTGAGGATGGTGAAGCGTGTGTCGCCGACCTCGACCGTGTAGAAGTGCGGGTGGCGCGGCGGTGCCGACATGACGGAAGCTGGCGCCGCGTGGGGCATGGACCACCCCTAGCTGCCGACCATCATCACAACCAGTCAGTGGCAAATAAGGATAACTATAAATCACACTGTAGGTACCAAAATATCAAAACCAAATTGCCTAAATATGTTGAGTTTGGGCCCAATGGACAATAGAACCTATATCGATGTGTTTTTGGAAACTTTCGAACTCTTCTACACTTTTGTACTCAGAATCAACCCTATCCAAAGGATTCTAAAGCTACGGTATTTTTTTTTTTTTTGTAAAAATTATAAAGTTCTAAGGTTCGGCTTCTAATTTGGCTGCAGACATGAATCCCTGTATTCGAGTCCAAGAACGGGCTAATTATGACATCGATATTGAGTTTTTTATAAAGATTTTCTCAATCATCAGGTTTGCTCCATCCCAGTGCCACGACACATTAAGCCGTCTGCCTTGCGCCTGATCTCTCTTTGGTCGTGTCGGTTTCCCGTCACATTAAACTATGAGAGTGCAGAAATAAAGAGTGCATTTATGTACTTTGCTTGCCAAATAGCATAGGAGCAGCGTGGAGAGTCTGTAACTGTATCGGCCTCGTCTCACCGAAACGATGTACGAAATACATTATAAAATACATATATACAGAGTCGCGCATCTGACATAGTTTAAAGGCAATGTTGAAGTATAATAAAATATATATTTGGCCAAGTGTAATCGTCTAGCTAGTTAGAACCCCTAAATATGTTGTTTCCATAGCAATCCAAATCCTTTTAGAGCGTCAGAGGTAAAGAGATGGCGTGACATGACGTTCCCATTATTATATTCATATATAATATAATATCTGTAAAGCATAAGAAATATAATTTTCTGGAAAACATTAAGTATTTATCCAATGATGAATATAACCAATGCCGATGAAGTAAACTCCTATCATAGGCACTCCGGTACCTTCTATTATTATTTATGTTATTATTATTATTATTATTAGGGCACCGAAGTGGTCAACTGGCGCCACACCCGCCAGGCGACGATGAGTTCCGACTCGTGCTCTGAACCCCCTCCCCATAATTAGAGTATTCCTGTTTATAGTGCGCCTGCGGCGTATGATCATTCGAAGGTTGTGTCATCGGGACTAAAGCCCGGATATGTTTCATAAACATGTAGAGACGGGTCTCTAAGGTATTTCAAACGAGGATCGAAATCCATATACATTGTCAGCCGAAGCTGTGATGAGGCAATAGCCATGGTTATAAAGCGCAAAGCGCAGTGTTATTTTAAATGGGATATATAAATCACCAATGCATTTCGTCAAATCAATTACACAGATCAGGAGTATCTGGTAGGCGGACCACACCGCATATATTACACACGTTTTAAGTCCAGTGTTAGACTAGATCGATGTATGTATCCCCACCTCGGTGGGATTCGTGGTATAATAATATTCACATATTTTAAGTCTTGTGATCGACTGCGTAGATGTATAATATGTCACCACCTCGGTGGGAATGTTGTAGAATAATATAATATGTCGTTGATCCACATATGCGGGGCCACACACCCACACAGAGTGTCCAGTCGCTGAGCTCTCAATCCAACAAAAGCATTAGTTCATTATATATGCGTGGCAAGCCACGGAAAGCAATAGGGTTCAGCAGGCCACACTGTCTATAAGCTAGTCCGCAGCCTTGATAATAAAGGCCCGACCAGCGGCCCTATTTCTATGACATGCTACAATGTCATTTTTATTACATTTAATAGTAAGCTAAGAGATTGTCCCTAACAGGCGAACACTTCACATGTGAGCAAGCCCACGAGATCAGTGTTCATTTGTCCATCACTGCTACGCAGAAGCTATCGCAACGCCTAGCAACATTCGGTCATGGCTCTAGCACTACCGATTAACGATAACCGATAAAGTATCATTTAAGACACCATAATGAGCTGGAATCGAACCCCAACCTCTCCTAGTGAAAGGTAGGATCGCAACACCAACTGCAGGCATGCCGAAGCACGCTCGTTCGAAATATATACTTCAATAATATACATATTTATATATATCCATATATCACTACAGTATATGTGTATATATTATATAAATAATAATAATAATATATATTAATTAAAAGACATCTAATCTAATAATTGAATATGATATAAAAGCAATAATGATAATATTGAAAATAACTTAAATGACAATATATACTCGTATATTCGTGTGACATCCATTCCATGTATATTTAAATATATTTTAATGCATCTTACTCCAATCCTTTATGTACTTCAACACCTCACCACTTTATTAATTTACACAAAACCCTATTTTAAAAGATAAAATATTATTTGTAAAAACTAACACAAGAATAAAAAAACCGTACGTCATCCTTTCTCCCCCCGCGCAAATTCCATGGCCCTCTCGTTTTCTTTCCTTTTTTTTTCTTTTTTTCAAAATAACAAGGCTTGTGTAGGTTGCCAGTATCACTTATATATTATTGATTAAAAAAGGATATATATAAATTATATTTCTGAATACATATAATGCATTTAATTATTATTATACATACATTATGTATGTCTGTATATAAATTGTATATATATTTATGTAAGGACGTGTCCGTCACAAGTCTATGCTCTAAAAATCCTCTCTCCTATGTGTAAGGAGGCCCGTGCCCAGCAGTGGAACTTTAATTGGCTGCTACCTATAGCTAAATATGATAAATCTAAGATGGAAGTGCGCTAACCTGATAAGAAATAATTTACCTCTTATGGTTTCTACACAGGATCATTCCGGACACTTTGTACATGCTTTTTTTTAGCGACATATCTTTCCTGATAGGGTAGATCAGAAATGCAACATCCTAATTCTGCAATCGAACATAAGATTTCTGCTAGCGAAATATTGAGCTAGTGATGTCGTCAGACGGTATCTTGATGATTTTTGGTCTCAACTTAAACAGATTCGACCCAGTTTAACTTTAAATTTACGCATAGGTTATTTGGGTGTGTAAACGCATTTCCCAGAGTTAAAAAAGGGTATTAGTGTCCTTAATGACACATCAGATCAAATGAAACCATTCATGCTTTCTTCATACGAATTATATTAGTACGGTTTCGTACCCATTTTCCTAAAGATTGATATTACTCTCGTGCACATGTTCAATCTTAACCGCGATCGTTGACAGTGTCCTAAAAGTGTCGCAATACAGTTTAACTTTAAGCTTACTTTAGATGAACGACCGTAGAGAAGGAGCACCGGAGTCCATAAAGCGCACTCGCTGCTTATTGTCCGATGCCTTTGCAGTCAGATGAGGAGGCTTGGTGCGTGGAAGACTTGCAATTGTTACGTCTGTAAAGACAAGAAGAGGAATTCACGTTATTTGGTCATCTTTATTGAAGTCAAAATCTTCTTCACTAGTTGGTATGGCTAGAATATTTCTATCGAGGTAACATGGAGCGTTGTCATTCAGACTGATGCAAGTGCTCACCGGATATGGCTGTTTCGGGAAGTACTTGCATCAGATTGCGGGCCGATAGGTATCACACCATACCGTGGCAGAATGCCTTGGGGCCTTCAGCGACATCTTCTGGTGTCACTGATTGGAGTTGTTGCCTGTACAGTAAGTGCGATAGTCGCCAGAGAAGCAGGGTGAGAGGGAGCGGAAGTTGGCTCCTGACGCAGAAAGCTGGGTGGCCGAAAGTGCAGCTATGCGGGCATTCTTCCACTGATTTTAAACTTGATTCGGCTTCATCCGAGAAACCATATGGGATTGCGGAAGCGAGCCGGTGGTCACCCACTTTAAGATGACGAGTCTGTTGGGTTTTAGTGGATATTCTGCTTGACAATGAGTCGCACACTTTTAGAGCATTTCCCAGGGAAAAAAAGCTAGAATATCGATTTCAAAATGTATTATAACAAATAAATGTACAGATTTATATTTATGTTTCCGACAGTGTCATGCCAGTTCCAATTCTTGTAGATATTTCTTCCTCAACTTCGTCGGTGTACATTTAAATATGCTACTTGTTTAATAGAAAGCCTTATTACTTTTAAGGCACAAAAACTGTAATATTTTCATATAAATTAAAATGTAATCTACCCTATTTCCTAATTTTGAACAAATTCCGCAAAACGACAAAAAAGTCGTAAAAAATTCTTACAAACATCTATAACAGATAAAATTACATCAAAATATTAGTAGGCTCAAAAAAGCACTCTTGAGTCGTCAGTAGTCTTTCCGTTGGTAACAAATCTACCACCGGTTACGAAAGGTGTTTCCGCTGAAAAGAAACTTACTCTTTTATATATGGTTTTTTACGTTACGTTACATTTTTATTGTTGAAATGATCTTCAATATTGTCTTTTGTAAAACGATTTCTGAACCTTCCTCGCTCTAAAAGATGGCATTACAAATTTATTTTCATATCTTGTATTAAAATTGTGAATATATTTAAATTTATAGATATATTCTCAAGATTGGGAACACGACTTTGTTTGACACCGACTTTTATTTCGTCTCAACGTTTTATTTAGTTGAAAACATTTCCATTTAAACAATGCTCCATGAGGATAAGTCAATTACGTAGAAAAATATCTTGTTAGCGAAAGCTTGTTATCATTCTTGTTATCGTTTAATTTTAGACGCCGCGTCAGACAAGACGCTTTTCTACTATTTTATATTCTTTTTGTGTGTAAAAGAAAATATCTATCCATATATTTTATATTTTTATACCAAAAACCCCAAAATGTTAATTGCGCTTTTGTAGATTTAGAAAAGGCCTTTGATCGAGTGGTGAGGAATGAGCTGTGGTCAACGTTATCTACCTTTGGGGTGAGAGGTAATCTGATTCAAGCATTGAAGTCTCTCTATGAGGGTTCTAGTGCCTGTGTCAGAATAAACGGGGCGTACACGGAGTGGTTTCCTATCGAAAGAGGTGTTCCACAGGGATGTGTTGCGTCACCATGGCTGTTCAACCTATTCATGGATAAATGTTTGACAGATTTAAAAGAAAGTATGTATGGGTTAAGAATGAATGAATTACTCATCAAATGTTTACTCTGATGACGCAAGTAAGTAATACTTGCGTCATCCGCTAATGAGCTACAGGAGCTGCTAAATATTATGAATGAAGCTTTGAAAGGGAAAGGAATGAAAGTGAATGTAAACAAAACGAAAGTTATGCTTTTTGAACGAGATGAATCTATGATGAATGGCAATATTTTGATAGATGGGGAACAAGTGGAAGAGGTGAAAGAATTTGT